>JARWKJ010000006.1:51935115-52000115 GCA_029959095.1 Rhinichthys osculus
CACTCTAATAGCGGCACTGAAAGCATGTTTGGCAGAATGCCGATGCCATTGAAGATTTTCAGGGGTGATAACTAACTGTGAAAGCAGGGAGCAGATGTTCAGCTTTATAAAACTGATCTTATATTAGTGATCATTTGTTATTTTTGAAGCAAATCTCAACCTTTCCGGAAGGCAAGACGGAAGGAATGAATATGTATTATACACACACTGTATAAAGACATTGTAAACCGACTGTGTGGTCACAGTTATGAATATGGGACTACTGACATAAACTTCTTGTTTTTTATATGTACAATAAGCAGAATGATTGTGCAAAAAAAAAAGTGGACTCAAGGATAAAAGCGTGTGCCAGAATGACAGGCTGTCAGTCAAGTCCGAAGCAAGATGCAACCCATCGAAACGCGTCATTTCAACAACGTCTGACGGCATATACAAATAAAAAAGTTAATAAATGACTTTCGAGTGATTCGTTACAAAAGTGTGCATTGTAGTTTGTATTGTGCAATATTTTGTGAATGCAATCATGTAAACATTATAAACAGCTCAGTTTACTTATATTGATATTTTTCAAAATATGCTTTTCTCTGTTTTTAAGTTGTCTTGATTCTAATTAACTGCATTTTTTAATAATTTTATATATTTTACTGAAAAATGTCAGAGAAAGGTGTATAATTCCCGCTTGGGGAGCAAGAGGTCCCGGGTTCTGATCCCGGACGAGCCCCCGATTCTGTTACGGCTTCTCCTCCGTTACACCTCGTTTCGATAGATATTCTACTAACTATAAGTAACTTTGCAAGTCAGCTAATTCTACTAACCCTAACTGTTGTGTTATGTTACTCTAATGAGAGTTAGGTGACATATAGTTTCAAATTAATGAGAATTACTGTAGTTGAAATGTAGTTGCAAAGTTACTTATAGTTAGTAGAATATCTAAATAAAGTGTAACTGGGAAAAATTATTTACAATCCCACAATTAATTCAAGTCCATATATGATTACAGTAATAAACATTAAATATTTACTTACTCCAGCAAGCACATTTTAGCGAAATTAGTGTTGTTTTACGGAAATAGCCATATATATGTAATCAAGAGGGAGCTACTCCAGTTGCGTCAGCTTAGCAAATCATTAAATACTTCATAATTCACCACAAATCATTAAGAGTTTATCACCATCATTAACCAGCCCACATGATAAACTAATAGCCCACTTCTAACCAATGAAAAATTCATCTGGACTTCATCTGACATGACATCTCTGTCTGAAAAAAGGTGGACAAGGCTAATAATGAATGCTGTAGATATATAATTGCTGCACTGTTTGTACGGTCACACTGAGGTCTATAGAGTCAGAATGAGTTTCTGCTGTTATTGTACTGAGCCAAGCTGCTCTGAATCCAACTCTATCAGCAACATGTATTGGCCCTGTACAATATAAGAAACTGAATCTGACTTTCTAGTATTGCAGTGCAACCAGACATAATCACCCACTAAAGCATTTCATGCTAGCTGCTAATGTAAAATTAATTAGGCTATTGAATCAGCTTATCTTCTGGCACACATATATGGATGAATGGATGGATGGGTGGATGGATGGATGGATGGATGGATGATGGATGGGTGGATGGATGGATGGATGGATGGATGGATGGATGGATGGATGGATGAATCGATGAATGGGTGGATGGATGGATAGATGGATGATGGATGATGGTAGATGGTAGATGGATGGATGAATCAATGAATGGGTGGATGGATGGATGGATGGATGGATGATTGATTGATGATGAATGAATCGATGAATGGGTAGATGAATAGATGGATGGATGGATGGATGGATGGATGAATGGATGGATGGATGGATGGATGGATGGATGATTGATTGATGATGGATGAATCGATGAATGGGTAGATGGATGGATGGATGGATGAATTGATTAATGGGTGGGTGGATGGATGGATGGATGGATGATGGATGGATGATGGATGGATGGATGAATCAATGAATGAATTAATCAATCAATTAATCAATCAATGAATCAACAAATCAATTAATCAATCAATGAATAGCATATGTACAGCATATATTGTCCCTGTTGGATTTTACATTCATTCAGATAGTTTATTTGTAACGCTAAAAGTTTAATATTACTGAATATCCCCAGTATTTTACATGGAAGTGTTCCTGGTGACGTTGACCCAAAACTAGTCACAGAAGGATAATTATAGATCCCAAATGTCCACACAAGCCGAGCTACTCCAGTTGCGTCAGTGGATCTGCGCCCAGTTGAAAACATGCCAGTGCAATGAGTGATTCTTTCGTTTGAAACCATGACGAAAATGAACCGTTGACTCGGAAACTCCTGACAGTTAATGACTGAATAAATCCTATGACGCTAATAACCTGTCAGCATCTGCCATTTGTAGCTGCTCAATAGACCCTCATTGCAGATTTAGTGTGTGTTTTAGGAGGTTAAGCGGGCACACGGGTCCTCGGGGGACTGCTGGATATATTGTTGTGATTGTGTTTGCAAATAGACTCACCTTTACCTCCGCTCCTCCATTCAGATTACACCGCAACCATTGATTCGGCAAACTAACAAGTCTGATAACGGTGTCACAGCCTCTCGGAGGTCTTGCTAAAGAGGAAAAGGAAGGAATGGATCGAAAGACAGAAATTGAAAGCGAGAGGATGATGGAGGGAAAAGAGTGAGGATATGTATGTGTGAGTGTGACGAGTTATGTGCCAACACTGACAAATGGTCGTGATGTGTGACGTATGAGTGTTGTCTCAATATTCAACAGCTGTATTATCTGACCTAAGGGTTTTAGATGCAACTATTTGTTCTTATTTTCGGTTCATTTCTTCTTGAGAGAAATAACTGAGGCACTGCTAGTATAAACTGTTAAATCTAAAACCTCCAGAGACACACTGTAGCAAAATTGCAAGTTATTTAAAGCTATTAAATAATACATATCTTTCACTGCATATGTGTTGAAACTACACATAGCAGCGGCTAACAGCAGTTCTGGCGGGGAAATGTTTATTGGATCTTTTTTTGATTATTTGATTATTTACTTTGCCAGGATTATGTAGTTCACTGCCAACTGAAGGTTCATGTACAGATATATGATATAGATATATATATGTGTGTGTGTGTGTGTGAATTAGTGCTAAATTGTGATTAATCGCATTCAAAATAAAAGTTTGTGTTTATATAATATATTTATGTGTACTGTCTGTGTATAATTATTTTGTATATATAATTACACATTCATGCATGTATATACTTAAGAAATATTTGCACGTATATATATATATATATATATATTTTTTTTTTTTTTAAATAAAAAAATATATATAATATATAGGCTACATGCATGTGTGTACACGTGTTTTTATACTGTATATATACAAATTATATTACATTATTACAAATTATACACAGCACACACACATATATTATGTAAACACAAACTTTTATTTTGGATGCGATTAGTCGTGATTAATCATTGCCCAGCACTATAATTTATATATCTGTATATGGACTTAAACATATTGAAATTTCAGCATTCGTGTTTCTCATGCGAGTCACACCCAGAATGTCCAAGCATTTTCACTTCCATCCTTCATTTTGAAATGTTGCAGCCTTGAAAACCCAACATAGCAATATTGCAATATTGTGTTTTGTTTTTCTCAAAAATTCACCCCAAAGCAAAATATGCATAAATATCCATATGATTTTAATAACCAATGACTCCAAAAAGAAAATACATCATCAATATCAAGGCTGGGGGTTTCTGAGGGTTAAGAATCTTTTAATCTCCCTCTTAAGTCTTTTAACATCCTTTCAAAACATGCATGAAAATTCATAACATAAAAAGTGAATAATGTTCCACAACCCAGCTGATTTTAAATTGCAACACCCCCTGTGATTTATCTGAATAATAATACACAAAATCAAAAAGCTTTGTTCTCTTGATTAAGCAAACTGAACAGCGTGACTCATGTTTCTCAATTCAAGCAATTGAGTCGATGTGTGTGTCTCATCTGGACGCGCTCCTGGCTCCTGCCATACATCACTGAGTGTACACCGTTACCTGGCGCTGTCAAGCTGATTCTGCCGACCGAGGCCTTGGAGAAGTCCAAAACAAAACGGATGGAGAAATGGAAATAGATTTGCTGCTGCTTTGCTTCATGCCGTATAAAAGCAGCTCCGAGAGCAGAATAAAAGAAATCACTGGCTTGCTTTGTTTCCTTATTTATTCAGAATGCTGGAGTTTTCACTTCAGTATGGCAGAGCAAGTTACATTTGTTGGGTAATGATATATGGGATTTGGGAAATGAGAAAGCGGAAGCTATTTAAACAGATGCAGTGTGGGCCAGAGAAACAAAGTGAAGTGCCAGAGATACATCGATCTGACGGCCTGCGGTATCAGTGAGAGAACGAGAGTCTATGAACAAGACAGAGAGAGAGAGAGAGACTTCCTCACATTCTCCCGCCCAATGCTATTTTAATTCCTGATTTAGGGTTAGTGACGAGTGACGACGGGCAAAACACAGTCTGGGAAAATATGATGTCTGGCAGAAAACTGCAGCAGTTTTAAAATGCTGCGTTGTTTTAACCCAACTTTGGGTCAAATATGGACAAACCCAAATGTTGGGTTAAAAATGTAATTAAAAAATGTAACCCAACGGCTGGGTTTGTCCATATTTGACCCAAAGTTGGGTTAAAAGAGCCCAGCATTTTTTAGAGTGTACAAACATGTGCTTTAAAAAAGAAAATGACAAGCGCTGCAGACAAAATGAAGAGACTGATAGTTTCTCTATTCGATCCAAGACTTTGCATATGATTTCTGGATGACGCTCAGTGTCGTGTTTTCCACTCCTGAGATTTCACACCTGTATCTGGCATTAGTTACCGTACGTATTCATGCATAAAGCATGGTTCTCACAATTTGCATAGGTTTGTAAAGGTACAAACTTTAATTAATGCTCAAGAAGACAAAACAATGTATTAATAGCTTTGCTTTTAATGAAGACATGTAATTATTATTAATATTTTGATTAAGTAAAAGCTAAATAAAATGCTTACATGTTTATCCAAGGACAAAATAAGTATTGATCATCGTATTCAAATCGTTTCCACTCTTGTTGCATCGTTTTCTTCTTGAGCAACGATGAATGTTTTCAGCTTTTGTTATCGTTGTCTATGAATCCCTCATAAAATTTGCTCTCCATGTCAAAAGATGGATCTCAACATTATACAGTCCCTGTTGAAAGCCTTCAAATATCGATGTAATAGTCAAGATTGCAGTAAGATAAAACTATGCAAAAATATAATAATCATATAAATAAGTTAGTTTTTTTTATGAGAACTCCCTGCCGTTATGTATTTGGGTTGACATTGGGTTGTCACGCAAATCTCTTTGAGCATCTTTAATTGCATTACCTCCAGAAACAGTGTGAAAATCCAGCTTTCTATATTGCTCAGTTGGCAAAAGTTTACAATGTGTTGTCCATTTCCAGTCCGTCATCCAGGTTATCTCTGCTGAGAGATAATCACTGCCCGTGTGTGTGTGTGTGTGTGTGTGTTTCTCTTTCTGCCTACATCCATACACACAGCTTCACATTGGTTCACACGGTAACACATGAAGGGATTTAAAGGATGATGAATGTGTCAGGGGAAGAGAAAAATGCATGTGACTTAATTAGTGACTAATATGCTTCTATTATGTCTTTTCAAATGTGCTTCCCTGTCTTACTTCCAATTATACTGTCAGCCACTGAGAGCAGGCTGTGGGTTTCATCATTGTAATGCACAAATTACTCTCTTTAAGCCACCATCAGGTAGTCTAAATAAACTCTCGCTGTTTCTTCAAACAGATGAAAAAGTCGGTAATAAAAAAGCGGTAGTTACGGAGGATTTAGTATGTTGCGAGCTGTATCATGAAGTCAATGTGAAAAATATTCAAATTTTAAGTATTAGGAAATCTTTTGAAAAATACAGAGAACATCAGTTATGTGATGCAAGTGAAATTCAGATTACTCTGCTCTTTCTCTGAAGACTGCCATAAGCAAATGCATCAACCGATAGAGTGCATGCTCCAAATCTGTTCAGTGAACACTTATTTCTCTGATGAAATGACTTCATTATATAATCATGAGGTTCAATCCGAGGGAAGGAACTACAGCACATGCTGACAGTATTAAGATGTCTTGAACCACTGAGATATAGGCAATACAGTATATGCAAGAAAACCCCAGTTTTGAGTAAGGCTGACTTTCGACAGTCATGCCATGGATTTGCCGTGACTCCCTTTGCTTAAATCTTTCTTTGCTGAGCCTTTTGACCCCATTTACACCTGGTATTAAAATGAGATCTGTATCCAGATAAGTTATCCGGATAATAAGTGTTCTGATCTTACCTTTGCGTTTATACCTTGTATTTTTGCGTTCTCGTTATCCACATTGAGTTCGGATCTCTGGCCTTGTCCACACGGACACAGGTATTTTTATAACCAGAGTTTTTCCTCCTGCGTTTTAAAAAAAAATCCCGTCCATATGAAAACGCAAAAGCACGCAATCAAGCGCTGTCAAGAGCATGCCACACCAGCAGGCGGCGATATAACCCTATCGCAGCGCGGGCGCACACTGACGTCGCAAGGCAAAAACCCCGGTTTTACTGTCTACACGACAACACGGTAACCGGCGTTTCTGAAAATCCTCACCATGGCAGGGGTTTTCAAAAATGTTCGGTTTCAGTGCGTTTCCGTGTGGACGAACGGCCGAACCGCGTAAAAAATGTCACGAATACAAGAATACCTGTGTCCGTGTGGACAAGGCCTCTGTCCTCCAGAAAAAAAAATGACGTTTGGCAGGTACGAATGCCATCACGTCGTACGGATTGCGTTTACACCTTGTAAAGATCCGAACACAATGCGAGCCAGACTACCTCCGGATGTGGTCAGGCAGATCCGATCACAATCCGATCACAACGTATTTACACCTTGCGTTAACATGCGTTTTTTACAGCCCGATCTCACGGCAATTCGTACGAATTTTATGAGGTGGCTAATTTCGTACTAATTCATACGAGCTCACTCGTACAAATTCGTACGATTTTTGCTAATTCGTACATATTTTACGAGTTACCAAATTCGTATGAATTCGTACGAATGACCTACCCGTGACCCCGCCCCTAAACCTACCCATCACGTGGGTTTAGACAAATCGTACGAATTCGTACGAGTGAGGTCGTATGAATTAGTACGAATTAGCCACCTTTTAATCACTCGTACGAATTCGTCGTGAGATAGCGTTATCCGGATAACTTATCTGGATACAGATCGCATTTTAATACCAGGTGTAAATGGGGTCTTTGTCGTCATCATTCAAGGCAAATAGGATCTGTGGTGTTTTTAATGGGCAGAGCTGATTCATTGTATATACGGTAACTTCTGATTCACTTATGAATAGTGGTGCACACTGTCTCAGACGTTACGGTGAACTGATTTGATGGAGGGCTGTCTTTCTCTTTGTGAAAAACAAGGTGCTGGGAAGAGGAAACCACAAACATATAATCTATCGCAAAAACACAACTATATGCATCGTGTTTCAGGCCCTCGTTAAGAGCATCTCCACTAAAGACTTGCTAGTTTACACACAACACATGGAAATCATCATACGCACCTAAACACATCATTTATAGAGATAGAAAGAGATTGTTGCATAATCTGCATAGTAGAATTTCTGCATACGCAAATGTATTGTTTATAACTCATGTATAACACATGTATAACAGTATTACACTGTCAGACATTCAAAAGTGCATGATTATTTAATTTTAATTCACTGGCTGTACTCAGGACACAAATAGCTATGTTACATAATCTTCATAATAGATGTTTTCTCTCTTCATAAACATAAACATTATTGCTTATAACACATTTATAACACCAGTACAACATTATTATAAGGTCAGAAATGCAAACGTGATTATTACAATGCAAATGACTGGCAACACTCGGGGAGTTGTTACATAATCTTCACAGATGTTTTATCTCTACATAACACACATACAAAACACACTTATAATACATTTATAACATATGTATAACATTATTAAAATGTCAAACATGCAGAAGTGCATTATTATGTCATGAATAATTGTCAGTAATCAGGGGCAAACAGTTATGTTACATAATCATCAAGTTATCGCTATATAATCTATTTTTATTGCTTATAACACAGATATAACGCATGTATAGCATTATTACACTGTCAAAAATGCAAAAAATAGATTATTTTTTTCCATTGTGAATGACTCAATACTCATAGAGACCGAAATATGATTATGCTGCATACTCTTTAAAGTAGATGTTTTATCTCTATTTAAGCAATGCTTATTATATACAACACATGTGTAACATTATTATACAGTCAGAAATGCAACAGTGCATGATTTTCTTTATTTTTAATTACTGGCTGTACTCAGGGACAGAAATAGCTGTTACATAATCTTCATAGTAGATGTTGTATCTCTTTATACAACTTTTTTTTTTTTTTTTTTGCAATTTATTGCTTATAATACATTTATAACACCAGTATAACATTATGATACGGTCAGAAATGCAAACGTGATTATTACATTACAAATGTCTGGCAACACTCGGGGACAGAACAAGAGTTGTTATAATCTTCACAGATGTTTTATCTCTACATAACAGAAAACACATTTACAATACATTTATATGTATAACATTATTATAATGTCAAACATGCAGAAGTGCATGATTGTGTCATGAATAATTGTCAGTAATCACACTCTAAACAATGCTGGGTTGTTTTAACCCAAATGTTGGGTTAAAAATGTAATTTAAAATTTTAACCCAACTTCAACTTTCACTTTCAACTGTACATTTTTTTATTACATTTTTAACCCAACATTTTGGTTTGTCCATATTTGACCCAAATTTGGGTTGAAACAACCCAGCATTTTTTAGAGTGCAGGGGCAAACAGTTATGTTACATAATCATCAATTTATCGCTATATAATCTATTTTATTGCTTATAACACAGAAATAACGCATGTATAACATTATTACACTGTCAAAAATGCAAAAATGCATGATTTTTTATCCATTGTGAATGACTCAATACTCATAGAGACCGAAAGACGATTTAAAGTATACTCTTTAAAGTAGATGTTTTGTCTCTATTTAAGCAATGCTTATTATACACAACACATGTATAGCATTATTATACGGTCAGAAATGCAACAGTGCATGATTTTTTCATTTTGAATTACTGGCTGTACTCACGGACAGAAATAGCTGTTACATAATTTTCATAGTAGAAGTTGTATCTCTTTTTGAGATATGCACTGCTTATAACACGTTTATAACACACGGATAACATTATACTCTCAGAAATGCAAAAGCGCATGATTATTTGGTTTTGAATTGCTGGCAGTATTCAGGGACATTGATGTACTGAAAGTAATTCTTATGTTCAACAATTAACGTGTGACTTGTTTGCAATGAATAATTCATGTATAGCCTAAAGAACCCGTGCAAGCCACCTGGCAACAACACAGCGAAAATGACATCAATTAAACTTAATTAACCCTATTTCAAACAGTGATGAATACGTGCTTATATCTGGATCTGCCTGGCCGTACGCCTCAGGTAAAGCAGTCAGCGAGTTATGTAAAGGGGATCCACAGAGCGGCCCAGTATCACAGAACTGCTCACAGTGCCATTAATAGCCAGCAAACCCACATCCCAACTTAGCCAAGCCTACATCTAAAGATAGCCTTAGCATATCTATAGCCGTGGCCCACATAATTCTTCAGCTCAGCCTTACTCAGAGAGTTTGAAATGACTACAGCCAAGCTTCTGTAAGAAGAGAGGAGAAATAATGACCGCTTTTGACAATTCCACTGCAATTAGGAGCCGAGGAATACATGCGGCAGATCACAGGAGCCGCTGACTGACAGCCATTATCCAGCTGTGTGTGTGTGTGTGTGTGTGCTTCTGATTATCCAGCTGTTGAGAGCCTCGTGCCCCACTCGTGGTGCTGGTGAATATGCAGCATGTGCTAAGGTCTGCTTGAAGTGTTATTTCGGAGTCTGGATGAAAAGGAGGGTGTTGTGTGCTTAATGAACGCCGGAGCCCGTGCTCCCATGTATGACGGGATAATTAGCCGCTAACGGTCGGGGGGAGCACTTCAAACACACACTTCACACACTCAGCACGGGATGAGTGACACATCGTACCAATCAGGTCTGCGTGACCCAGATCATCCGCTAAAGCTCTCGACAAAAAACATGCTCGCGTTTGAATCTTCCTGCATGATTGACAAAGGATTCATGTTTTCTCTCACACATATACAGTAATGTCAGTAATTCACTCCTGGCCTCAGGCAAGCTCAAATCCCTGCTTTCTGTCAATAGTTAAAGACACACAGGTTTGAGTTGCATTTGATGTACTTTTTTAGGAAATACAACTTGACCATAGAGGTCACTAAATCTCATCTCAACATTTTATTGATTGGTTATCCTCTTATTAGTCTGAAAATCAACATTTGTGGACAATTAATCTGTGAAACATTTTAAAAGTCGATTATAAAATTGATTGGAATACCAGGGAACAGAAGGGTTATACTTATACTAAACCAATTTGTGGTGCGGTGCTTTTGTTGTTATTAATGCTTATTTGTTTTAAAAAATCAATATTTGTGAACAGATCATTGTGAAGAATTTTTGAAAAAAAAATCCAAATTTATATATATGTTTTTTACATATTTCAAAATATATATATGTAGTTTTTATAATAAAAAAATAAAATATATATATATATATATATTGTGCGTGATTTGATTGTGACGACCCATTTGGTTTCTCATTTTCTTTTAACACGCCAAAATATTGTGTTATCTATTTCAGATAAACCCCTAAAAGCTGCAGTGAGGCTTTATTTTACTTTATTTGTTTGCCGGCAGCCGAGCGTCTGACTACACCAGACTCCCGATAACCTGTGAACGCACGATTATCTCCTCGTCGACTCTACCTTTTCCTGCTCTATGACAGCACCTTTAATATTCATTTACAGTATCAGCTGAACTGAGTGTCTGAAGCCTTTGCTGAAATGATTTTTTTTTTTTGGGTCAATTTGACCCGTTTCGATTTTCAAGTTGTTGGAAATACTGGTTAACCTTTGTTTTTTTTCTTGATATTTTGTGACTTTTTCTCATTTATCATGATGAACATGCATGCAAAGTTTCAACATGCTGATGTGTTTTGACATATACAAACAAAATTACTATTACGTTCGTGATGTTCGCGGGTCAATTTGACCCTCATAGACAGCCATTCAAAAGCAACTCTACAGACACAAAATAAAAACATTTATTTTCTGTATGTCAGGGCACTTCAACTCCAGTTCTAACGTGCAAGTGCATCTAAAAGTGCTCTAATCCTGACCAAACACACTTGAAAAAGCTAAAATTACAGTGTTCAGAATTATTTGCAAATTACAGATGAAAATCTTTGTCCGACACGGATAGTAAAATAAGCTCTCATTTCAATATTCAAAATATCTAAAATACCTAGCTTTTAACCAAAACTTTTATGTAGGATTTTCAAAGGCAGATTCACAGAGCCAAAAAATAAATAAAAAACATTTATTTGATGTATGTTTTTGTTATGTTTGGTTTCTCACTTCCCAGTGAGTGAATAATGAAACTAGGAAAATAGGTCTTAGGAAACTAGGGAAAGTTAACTTAGGAAAATGAAAAATTTTCATTTACAGCAATTTTTTTTGTTCAGTTACGATGTTCAAAGCATAAAATGTAAAAAAAAAAAAAAAAAAAAGGAAAAAAAAATATATGCAAAAAAATCAGTATACTGTTTATTTTCCAATTTTGTCAAAACAAAACTGTTTTAAAAATGTTTTAAAAACATTTTCATAAATCATATTTTCAGATATAATGTTTTTGTAATGTTTGACAAATGCTGATATTAAAAGTTTACAGTTTGTATCTAAATCTTTGTTGTTTTTCATAGTGTGATTTTTGAGGAATTTTATTGAATCCAATTAGGGTCAATTTGACCCGGTCCATAAGGGGAGTACACAGAATTCGAACAGAACACAAGGGTTAAGCAAATTTCATAACGATAAGGAGGATGATGATGATGAATCCGTCGGCAGAATGTAATAAAAAGGCCGGAGCGGGATAGCACATCCGCACGCATCCCGAAGTGAACTAGAGAGGACGATGAATTGATTTCTCTGTGCTTGAAAGTCTGAATCGCTGCATGAGCGAAATACATTAAGGAAATATTTACCAACGGTTCACTTTGAAATCAGCATGTGACGCTGTTGCAGTAATTGTTTGCAGTTCCTAATCATCACATTCGGCCTCTAACTATGGAGAGGCGGTTTTAATAGCTCACATTTCAATCAGATTCTGGGGGAAATTCATGCTAGAGGCTGAATATTATATAATGGATCATTCAAGGGGCCTGAAAAGTTTTGGCTCACAAACTTTTTTTATTTATTTAAAAAAAAAAGCTATTTAGAGTTGATGGAAATTATTATTATTATCTTTTTTCTTTTTGGTGTGTATACTGTTACGTAAAGTAGACTGATTGTTTGAGACACTCTTTGTACTGAAGAACTTTATAAATGCACACAATTACCAATGCGCAGGATTTCAGGATTCAGCAGAAGTTAAAGTAGGACAGCAGTATTACTGTAATATCTCTCAGCAGGACATTATTGGAAAAACACATTCAGTGATACCAATCACAACTCACATCTGCCTTTATTTCAGAAGCTTTTCAGATGAAATGAGAAGCACAAATACAGCACATCAACAATTGTGAAGAGTTTTGAGGTAGTCAATCAAAATAATATACATTTAAAAATATATATTTTTATATTTTATATAGACAGTAGTGGCTAAAATTTAAGATGACCCTACAAGTTCAATAAAACAACCAAAATATGAGATAAATATTTAATTATGAGCGACGAACAAATCACTATGGCCTGGTTTCACAGACAGGGCTGAGATTAAGACTTAGTTCAATTAGAGCTTTTATAAACATGCCTTAGAAAAATATTGAATATTTTAAGATATGCTTTCAGTTAAAACAGCTCAAGCATTTTCTCACGGCAATTCGTACAAATGTTACGAGGTGGCTAATTCGTACAAATTCATACGACCTCACTCATACAAATTAGTACGATTTTTGGGTAACGCTTTACTTGAAGGGGTGTGCATAAGACTAACATGACACCTTCATTATCATGACATAACACATGTCATGAATATGAAGGAAGTTTTATGCATGTTTGTGACAACTCTCATTAAGTGTCATTCGCTCAATTATGACATTTTTAATGCAAATATGACATTGTTTGAGATGTCTTTGTTATAACACCTTGACATAAACCAATACATCATAACCTGCAGTGTCTTTGTCATGACAACTTGACATTACTAAGACAACACAACCTGTCATAAACATGACATAGCAGATTAATTATCAAACTTAAGAAACCACTTAGCTTTATTGGTTAACATTACATTAAACTGTCAGGTGGTTGGTTTTGACATTGGCTGTCATGAGGCATTATAACTGTTTAATGACAAATTCAATATGTACCACTGTAGTGGAGGTCACGAAAAATATTCATGACACAGTTATAATGGCCCACTGACAGGTTATGATGTTATGGTTTATGTCAAGGTGTCATAACAAAGACATCTTAAACAATGTCATATTTGCATTAAAAATGTCATTATTGAGCAAATGACACTTAATGACAGTTGTCATAAACATGCATAAACCCTACTTCATATTCATGACATATGTCATGTCATGGTTATAAAGGTGTCATGTCAGTCTTATGTACACCCCTTCAAGTAAAGTGTTACCGATTTTTGCTAAATCTTACATATTTTACGAGTTACCAAATTCGTATGGATTCGTACGAATGACCTACCCCTGACCCCGCCCCTAAACCTACCCATCACGTGGGTTTAGACAAATCGTACGAAATCATACGAATTAGCCTTCTTTTAATCAATCGTATGAATTGTTCGTGAGATAGCGTTGTATAGCCTGGGACTAGCTTGAGCCTTGTCTGTGAAACCAGGGATATAAGTTAATGATGATTATTTATATGCTAAACTGTTTGTTACATTGATTACATTGTTACATGATTCAATAATTAAGTGAGTCATTGAATCATTCATTCAAGCATCTGTTATAAAAAAATGGTTTCCTTCTAGAGTGAAACACTGAGACGTGTGTCTGATAGATTATACCACAATATATGGGCATGTAAACAATCAAATAATGGCATATATATTCTAGAATTCTATAAACTCTATTCCATAAATTCTATATTTTAAAGTATTCAAGTTGAGTGTCAGCAAATGTTGATGTTTATACATAAAAACATTATAGGTATTGATAAATCATAACTGTTTAATAAATAGTTGAGATGGGATTTTGGCGATTTACTTGTATATCAACACAGCTGTGATTACCTGCTGATATATATATATATATATATATATATATATATATATATACAATTTATTAAATAGAGTATATTTACATATATATTTTTAATGTATTTAAATGTATATATACTGTATATATATATATATATATATATATATATATATATATATATATATATATATATATATATATACACTCCCTTTTAAAAGTTTGGGCTCAGTGAGAATTTTATTTTTATTTTTTGGAGGAAAGAAATCAATACTTAATTTGATCGAAAGTGACAGAAAAGACATTTATAATGTTACAAAAGATTCTATTTCAAACAAATGATGTTCTTTTGAACTTCCTATTCATCAAAGAATCCTAAAAAAAACACAAAAAAAAAACTGTACAACTGACAGACCAACAACTGTTTCAACATTGATAATATTAATAAATGTTTCTTGAGCATCAAATCCTCATATTATACTGATTTGTGAAGGATCATTTGACACTGAAGACACTGACACTGGTGATGCTGAAAATTCAGCTTCGATCACAGGAATAAATTATACTTTACTATATATCCACACAGAAAAAAGCTGATTTACACTGGAATAATATTTAATACTATAACTGATTTTTGTTGTATTTTTAATCAAATAAGCGCAGCCATGGTTAGCAGAAGAGAATTCTTTTAAAAGTATTTAAAATCGTACCGACCCCAAACTTTTGAACGGTGGTGTATATGCTCTATTTAATAAAATATACATATATTTATACATATATTTTTATACAGTTGCATTTATATATTTATTATTTACAATTAAAGTGATCTATTTAGTTATGCATGAACACAGCAAGGGATTGTCCTGCAGTAAACATATTCACTACAAATGAAAGTGACCCCAGAGCAGGACAGAGTTCAGCTGAAGCACACAGAACAACAGCAGCACGTGTTTCTGTGCCTTTGCATCGCCTTTCCAGTGTGTGTTATTCACGGACCAGTGCCACCAATGACATTTAGCAGGAGGCTCTGGCGGCGAGTCAGCTGTCACTCGCAGGAATGCTAACCTCTACATGCTAGCTCCCGCTATACCTGCAGTTCCTCATAGACGGGAGAGAGGCGTCCTGCGGTTCCCCGTACACATCCCGCCCTGCGCTTGTCCCTCACAGCTCTCAATACATGTCTAGAACAAGAGTGTTTAGATCAGGGGTGCCTAACCCTGCTCCTGCCGATCGACTGTCCTGCACAGTTTATCTCCAACCCTAATCAAACACACCTGACGCAACCAATTAAGGTCTTCAGGATCACTTGAAAATTAAAGGCAGATGTATTTGATTAGGGTTGGAGATGAAATGTGCAGGACAGTCGATCGGCAGGAGCAGGGTTGGGCACCCCTGGCTTAGATAGAGATGACACTCCATATACACATGCAAATGATGTCATGGTGAATGTGTTATTTTCAGATATTTATCAGAGGTCACTAAATCCCATCTCAGCAATTTATTAAACAGTTATGCTTTTATTAATGCCTTTACTGTTTTTACATCAATATTTCCCAACAGTTAATCTGTGAATGATTTTAAAATGCATGTAGCGTTTCTAGAATTTATATAAGTTGCAATTTAGCATTAAACACACACTGTTAAAGTACTGTGATTCAGTTCTGACAAACCATTTGTGATCAACAATTTTATTGTTTTCTGTGGGGTGGGGGACGGGTTACAGACATCTCCAAAATCATATGTGACTATATAAGGAGAAATATTTTTTTTTTTTTAAAAATAAGGATAAGAAAAAGAGGTAACACTTTATAATAACTACACGCTAATAATCATTAGTTAAGCATGAGTAAACAGTTAATTAATAATTCATAAAGCATTAATAGACATTAATAAGCAGTTTATAAATACAGCTATAAATGCTTTCTTCTTGATTTACAAGCATATCTATAATTTATTTAATAATTGTATTTTCATCCTTTATTAATGATCAATTTATTATTTCTGAATGATTAATTGCATTTTTTTATAAACCAGTTATTTAAGAGTTTTCAGTGGTTCATAAGATTACTTAGAATGTGTGAGTAAATGATTAATAAACTATTTAAATGTACATTCATACATATTATTCAGACATATAGTGATGGTTACTTAGTGTGTTAATAAATGCTTTATTAACATGTATTTAAGCTGTAATTCAGGGTTAATTCGGGTAGTTATAAAGCATTTAGTAGTGGTCAGTTAACTATGTTTGTGAGCTCATCTAAAGTGAGGACTATTCATGCCTTGTAAAGCATTTATAAAGGAGATTTAAAGGCTGTTAAATATTTCTATGTTCTGTATCACTGTGTTGTGTTTGTTACATTTTACTGTTTAGAAGATTGATGAGCCTTCAAATCTCCTTTATAAATGCTTTACAAGGCATGAATAGTCCTCACTTTAGATTAGCTCACAAAATAGTTAACTGACCACTACTAAATGCTTTATAACTACCTGTATTTACTACATTTACTTACACTTTCTAAGTGATCTTATGAATAACTGACAACTCTTAAATAACTGGTTTATAAATAATGCTATACTTCATTTAGAAATTATTAATTGATCATTAACAAAGTATGAAAATACAATTATTAAACGCATTATAGATATGCTTATAAATCAAGAAAAAAAGGGTTTATAGCTGTATTTATAAACTGCTTATTAATGTCTATTAATGCTTTATGAATGATGAATTAACTGTTTACTCATGCTTAACAAATGATTAATAGCATGCAGTTATTATAAAGTGTTAC
Organism: Rhinichthys osculus; assembly: GCA_029959095.1. Lineage (NCBI taxonomy): Eukaryota > Metazoa > Chordata > Actinopteri > Cypriniformes > Leuciscidae > Rhinichthys > Rhinichthys osculus. The sequence goes on from JARWKJ010000006.1 coordinate 51,952,437, forward strand.
CGAAAAAGGAAAACATCGCAATGGTATAATGAATGGATGAATGCGACAATACACATGATAAGACAATACATAAAACAACAGAAATATGTTCGGCAGGTATAGTTCACAACAAAGATTGCCTAGCTGTTGTCCCTGGTCCAAGAGATTGTCCTAGATGAGAAAGAGTTCCAAGCTTGTACAGTCGCTGGTCGCGCCTTATTGAGTCGCGCAGTTGTATGTTCAATGTTGACAATGTTGACAAGGCTATGGATCCAGAATGATTTCATACACATATCCGGAAAGAACCAGTTTTTCAAAATAGTTTTCTTTGCAGAGGTAAACCCTGCGAATAACATTTTGAACTGAATTTGCTTTAGATTTATATCAGAATTATCATTAAGGAGACAGAAACTAGGATTAGGAACATAAAAAATGTTAAGTATATCTGCTAAAGATGAGTTTACATGCAACCAAAACTTAGAGATAACTGGACACTCCCAAAACATGTGTAAAAACGTTCCAGGTGAAGCAATGTTACATATATGACAGTTGTGAGTAGGTTGTAATTTCATCTGGAATCTCTTATAAGGTGTGATGTAGGCTCTATGTATTGTTTGAAGTGAATTAGTTGGTGAGCTAGGTTCTTAGAAGTCCTACCATATTCTCTCCCAACCTAGATTTATATTTAAACTCCCCAACTCCCTGACAAACCATTTGTGATTGTGCCATTATTTGATTTTATATGCCAATATAGTGTAGTATAATCTATTAGAAACACTGTATAATAGACTATTGAGTGAATGATTCAATGACTCTCTCATAAAGAATCTCTCGTCTGTGTTTTTAACTGAATCATTTGGCGTGTTTGAAGTAATCAAGATTAACGAATGATTCCGGGATTCGCTTGCAATGCAACTGCAGAAAGAGCCTATGTTTGTTACAAAGTAACTGGGCCATATTGTATCTAAAATGTTACTCAATATTAACTTGCTTATTATAAACGTATAGTTTTTCAGAAATGCAGGAAGGCCAGTTTGCTGTCATTTGCAATACCAGATATAATCGTTCCAAACTGCAGGTCTTTGAGCCCACAAAGTGCAGTTTTCCTGGAGCTGGAGCTGGTGTGTAATTTATCCGCAGTGAGACGGGCGTCAGCTGAAAGCGCCGGAGTGGGAAGAGGAATCTTTCCTGAGTTGAATAATCCAGCTGCAATCTCTGCCATTATGAGGGCCGAGGCCGACAAAAGGATGTGATTTTTACCCTATAGACTGTAATTACTATCGCAGGTTCTCATTGTGCTCCTTCCAGTTAAAACGCAATGTGTCCCAACGCTAATGACTTCTTCCTGATGTGTTCATTCATCCTTTACACTTAGGCAATCTGTTTACCCAATAATTTACTCCATAGCCCACTCCCTCGCTCTGCATCTCGGAGGAACGGCACGGGGATTACTGCTCGTTGTGGCTGCGTCGAGCCCATCTGTGACCTAGAAAGGTTTCGCAGACCCTTTAAGCTAGCGCTGCTATCTAGTTAAATTGCTTCAGGAGCTGTTGTGGGGTGAGGGCATCGCTCATTTGAATGATTTTGTTTACCCCGAGGAATGCCAGCGAGCCGCGGGAACGGAGGCGGCTGCTTCCATGATTACGCCGCATAACGGACATTATCAGCAAAATTAGCCGTTTTCTGTTTCTGTTAGCAGTTTGTGTTGTTCTTGGAGGAGGGAGGGGGGTGGAAAGGTGTAATTTGTGCAGTGTTAACACACTTTCTTCTGCCTGTGTTAAATGTAGATAGAGACATCCGGGCCGACACAGCAGATCAGGGCTCAAACTATGGATTTAGATGGCTTAAAACGGGACTATGCTGTATAAAAATATGTCAAATAAGCATGCATAAAAGTATATAAATCAAATATGAGCCAGTCAATAGCTAATACAGTGTTTATTATGCAATAAAAAAAAGTCAAGTGCCAATGACCAAAATAAACTGTACATTTCCCAGCGTGGGAGGAATAAATCAAGATTTTTTTTTTTTTTTTTACCAGATCTGACCTATAAAATGACTTGTGCTCGATTGCATACCATTTTTAAACCTGTTAATTTAGAAGTTTTCAGAAAAAGCTGTTTGAAGCTTCTTGATGACAAGAAACCTTTATGTACACTCTTAAAAATAAAGGTTCTTTATTTGTCATTATGGTTCTATGAAGGACCTTCGACATCTATGGAACCTTTCTAATGCACAAAAAGTAATTTATAGTGAATATAAAAATCTTGATGTAGTTTCAGGCTCTACTAGAACAGGTTTTCCTGCTTGAATGTCGATTATTCTCCTCATATTCTCCATTGTTGCGGCTCCTCTCTTCCCAGTCTGTCAGTAACGCTCTGTTTACTTCCTGTCTCTATGAAGCCCCTCCTTCTGAAAAGCACACTGTGCTCTGATTGGTCGGCTGGAGCAGTGTGTTGTGATTGGCCGAGTGCTTCGAGTGTGTTTGGGAAAGTCCCGCCCCTTTCCATAACCGCCAGTTTAACACACACCTAACTAACTCAACCAGGCCCCGCCCCTTTATTCTGCGTATGGATTACTATAATGAGGAATATTGTGACGTGTTTGTTCCCGGGAGAAACTCAAGACTACAATGGAGGCGTTTCAGGAGTTCAGAAACATTGACTCTGATATAGAGAAGAACTGGAGTTTTCTCATGATCACACAGCAACATCACACACTAAACACAGATGCACAAAAGCCACAATAGGTCATTTTTAAGAACTGTTCACTAAAGGATTATTTCCAGAACTAAAAATGTTCTTCTGTGGCATCACTGTGGGGGAAAAAAACTCTTTTGAAAACTTTATATTTTATGAGTGTACGTCTGGTGCCTCTAGAGGCTCAGAAATTAGACACTTCACCTTTTAATTGGAATTGGAAATAACTTTTACTGACAGTGCACTTGTTCCTATGAGGATGTGCTGCAGTTCCAATTAATATTAAAAATGGCATGAGTCATAACGGACCTAATATTGATAAAATTATGCTCCTCTCCTGGATGACAGGGGTTTGTGAAATGTGTCTACCCGTGCCAGACTATCCGGAAAACATTGATTGAATTAAATCCTGCTTTTGCGGGACGAGTAATCTAGTAAACAAAGCTATCTCATCCGCCCTTGGGCCAGCAATTCATCTCACATGCTCAGCACCTCGGTGTGTGTTTTTAAGCTTCATAGCCTTCATCCAGAGACGCCGTGGCATACGGTACACTGCTCAGGCAAAGACGTGATTATCATGAACCAGAAACTAGGAAACCCAAAGAGGTTTAATACAAGAGGGAGAAAGCATAGCAGTCGTTAATGATCCGTCAGAAATCATTCTGAGATGATGATTTGATGGTCAAGAAACATTTCTGATTATGGAAGTTATCATAACTTTTGTTATATGATTTATTTGGACAATGACAACTATTGGGTGGCAGTGATGATGGGAACATTATTAAAAATGTCACTCAATCCAATTGCCCTTTACCTAAAAGTTGTTTCTGAGCCAATTTATCATTTGATTGGCCTAATAAAGTTGACATCTCTCACTAAAGAGGTTTTGTGAGGGGTTTCAATCATGCAGGAGATCACGTTTCTCCTGATATTTAATGATGTAGTGCCATTCATGCACAACATGGGTGGGAAGACATCTTAAAACAATGGGAGGTCCAGTCTTAAATGAACTCTATATCCAATACAAATAACACAGTAAACGAAGCAGTTACATGAAGTGAAGCTGTCATAGTCCATAAGCGTCTGAGCAAACTCAACACTCGGCTCTTGCGGCACATGCTTAAATATAGTATCACCCGTTCAGTCAGTGATTACAGATAGAGATGAGAAAAAGTGTCTCAGGCAACTCATCTGTTAAATCAGTGAGCGGATCACGGAAACACAGGCCCTCCTCTGGCTTTCACTGCGGTGTAATCAGGGATTTAGAGCTCCTAATTGCTCCTTTGGAGTCATTGTGCCGGATAAATGAATTAGATTATTAATCCCTCATGCCAGCAGGGCATTTTCATCTGATCCTTCTGTGTTTATGCCACAAAGTGACAGCAAAAAAACACATCTAAACCAAGAAACCGTGTTACACAGGTCTGAAGAACATTTAGATACAATTCTCCTCATTTTTAAGGCCACAGAAATAGCCTTTATTCAGATCTGAACTGGACCAACTACTGAGAAGACCAACGTTGGGAAAGAATGTTGGGAAATAAATGTAAAGGTTATTTTGGTGATTGGGAGGGTTTTTTTTTCTTCTCAGTAAATCAACAGCATGATTTCACCATTCAAATCAGAACCATTTGGACCGATATTACAGTTTCTCATTTTTCAGCCCATATTTGATTGGAAATGTATTGTGCATGGTTATCTAAAGTTAATAATTTCATAATATTGTAATCTTTTGGAAATCTCAAAATTAAAATCTATGTTTCATACTGAGCATATCTGAACAATTATGTGATGAACTCACTTGTATTTATTTATGTATTTATTTATTTAATTATGATCTATTCAGATTTTGATTTTAAAAAAAAGTTTTAATAACATTCGTTGGTTATCTGCCATGACATAAAAATAATAATTGTTGTGTCAGTATGTGCAATAATTCTATCTTAGGTTCTGAAACTGAACACAATTTAAACACCATTTGATATATATATATTTCTTAGTTCAACCGTGTTTTTTTTTTTAAAGGGAAAAATATTCAATAAAGAAAAGATCATGTGTGTGTGTGTAGATAGATAGATAGATAGATAGATAGATAGATAGATAGATAGATAGATAGATAGATAGATAGATAGATAGATAGATAGATAGATAGATAGATAGATAGATGGATGGATGAATCATTTGAGATCCCACTTTTAATATATTGCTGGGCGATACATAAAAGCCCACGCTGGGAATTACAAAATAATTGTGAAAATTAATTTCATATACTGACACATCCATCGAATATTGTGTTGGACAACGAGGGCCCTGCAAGTCAACTCAATTCCATTTTTGTTCAAACAGTTTAATAAAATGAATCATGATCCTAGGATCACTTCAGCGCTTTCCGAGAGGAACTGAAGTTGACCAAAGTTAAATTAGACTGACCTTCAAGGTGATGCTAATGCATCTTTGATGATCAAGGAACGAAAACCCATTATTTCATCATTCTCTCTCTCTCTCACGCAGGTGGTGGGTCAGATCGACAAACTCACATCTGATTTTGACTTGGACCTGGAGCCGGATGACTGGACGGTGGCGACGGCGAGCAGCACTTCGAGTAGCGAGCGAGGTCTGGGTGAGGCCTTCAGACTGGACTTCCTCGGCCAGGACATGCTCTCGGACGGCTGGGACTTCTGCAACTTCTTGGAGTCGGTGAACCGGAAAGCACACAGGGATGAGCCGGACGAGGCCCAGACGAGGCCCACGACGGCAAGCGTTTACTCGCAGATGAACGGGGGTCTTCCCATCCCAAACGGACCTTTAATCATCACACCGGACTCCTCCAGCGAAGAGGCGTCTAGCTCCACGCACAGCCAGAAAACCTCCCGAACCTCCGGGACTCGAGAACGGGTCCGCTTCAGCGACAAGATCCTCTACCACGCCTTGTGCTGCGACGATGATGAAGACGAGGAGGAGGACGGTGGCGAGGAGGACGACAAAGGCGAGTGCGGGACCCCGGATACGGACAGCGAGCCGAGTCCGTTAGCCAGTTCTCCGATCCCGCCGCTATCCTCCTCCGATCTCTACAACTGTCGGGAAACGGCGTCCGCGGACCCGTCGCCGGTGAAGCTGTCTCTGATTGGCTCTCACACGCTTCCGAGGAAAGGTCTTCTAAACCCGGGCTGCCGGAAAAAACTGTTACGCAACAGCAGCACACAGACGGTTTCGGATAAGAGCACTCAGACTGTACTGCCATACGTCCCCGCCAAACAGAAGAGCAAGGACCTCTGAGAGAACAGGCAACTTTGCATATACGCAACACGAAGGAACTGAGACAGGATTACAAAGAACTATATACTATTTAATATTAAATGCATAGATAATAGATTAAAAAAAAACACTAATGAATTACTAAATAAATTATATATGGGAAAATTTCAAGACTTTTGTCCTGCATGAAACGCTCTCGTCTCTTTCTTCATACATTATCAGAGATTGGTTTCGCTTAAGATGTATTAATAACCAGCTCTTAAAAGTGGTCATTCGACAACTTCAGTAGTTAGGAACGTTTTCTGAACTACACCACTGACCGAGGCTGCATTTATTTGGTCAAAAATACAGCAAAAACAGTTTATTACAATTTCAATAGAAGGTAAAATGGGAATTTTTAAGAATACAAAATATTCTTAGCTTTATTCGGTAACTCTTTACAATAAGGTTTCATTAGCTAGCATTAGTTCACTACAGTTAACATGAACTATGAACTTCTACAGAATTTATTAATCTTTGTTAATAAATACAGTATTGCTTATGGTTAGTTCATGTTAGTTAATACATTAACTAATGTTAACTAATGAGACCTTGTTGTAAATAACAATTTATTCTTGTTGCAAGGATGCATTAAATTGATCAAAACTGACAGTAAAGACATTTAAAATGTTACAATGTAAAGATTTCTATTTCAAATAAACGCTGTTTTTTTTTTTTTTACTTTCGATTCATTCACCATGAAAACATTGTATCATGGTTTCCACATAAATATGAAGCAGCACAACTGTTTTTAATGTATTTTTGATCAAACAAATGTTCTTACATTTAAAGAAAAAAACTGAATTATTCCCAAAATTTGAATGGAAGTGTAAAATCTCTCCAGACGGTATCAGCTACAGTAAATCTACCGTGTTTGAGAATGGTCTCATCGTTCAGAGCCTTTGGTTCGGACGGATGAGGAAAGAAGAGATAAAACAGGCGTGTTTTGAAGTGCCTGCTTTCCTCTCTGACATTTACTCGCTTCTCTTGCCTCTCTCCTCTCGGCGGGGAGGTCGGGGGCGTTGGGGGGGACGACTCGAATCTCGGCGCACAAAGCCCCGATGCGAAAGGTTATGTCTCCCCATTCTTGTGCCCAGTGGGGATTGTGAACTCAATAGTGCTGTGTTTTATTCAAAGGGATGTTGCCAATAGCACAGCTGATCGATCCTCGGTCCTCGTCTCCCGGCTTGGAGGGTCTTTAACAAAAACCTGCCTCTCTGTTAGAGCTTCTGGTATTTACTCTACAGTGCAAAACAATCCTGTGGTGGGAAGAAATGTGTGAGTGGGTGGAACAGAGAGAGAGAGAGAGAGTGAAATTATACATTAGAGAAAATGGAAAGGCAAATGAAGGGCAAAGTAGCCCAGCAAAATGAGTGTTTGAAGACAGATTGTTGTTAATTACCCCCTCAGAGTAATCATTTACTCGGATTCATCTCCCGTGGGAGTCGAGACGGTCAGGCCGATAGATCCCGAACGACCGGCTTGCTCTGAAAACCTCCATCTAATGGCCTTCCAAACACACTTCTTCCTTTTCATCTTGAGGATCCTGACGCCGGGTCATGAGGTCAGCTCGTGGAGTAATATCAAGCACGCGGATTGATGACAATTGGTGTGAATCAAAGCGAATTCTGTAGGTTCCTCAAACTGGGGTGTGTGAACAAAATGCTAAGTTTCGTTTCATTTAATGCTATCCCACCTTAAAGCTACACTGTGTGATTTTTACCCCCATCTAGCGGTGAAAAGGTATGACCATCCAGTGAATATTAGTTTCTGTTCCTCTCAATTCCGATTTCGTTTTAACTCCTACGGTGGCCAATGTAGTCCAATATTAACATGGCTTCCAGTTCGACCTCGTCCATGAGTGTTCCTTCAAGTGATGAGGTTATTTTAGAAAACTATTATAATTTGCAGTAATTTAATTTGTCAGGTAACATATAGGTTATTTATATGACATTCGACACGGTGCCATCGAGTGTTAAAACGCAAAAGGCGAAGCTTGAATTAACGGGTATGTCCCTCTTTGGCTAATGTACTTTCAAGATGGAGGGGCAACATGGCGACCGACATTAGAACCCCTTACCCGTATGTATTTTCAATGGCATATTATACACTCACGAGAATACTTTATTACTTGAACGAAGTAAATATACATTAATGAGCACGTATATTTTTGAAAGAACTAAGTATTTTTAGCTAAGAATAAGCTAAAAAAGTTACACATTGTAGCTTTAAAATAGCATTCAAACTATTTCTAACAGGCAAAACGTCACTTCTAGTGTTAAAACAGCAAAATGGTAGTGCCGTAAAAGGTCAAACACGTGATGTCCAATCAAATTACCTCATCATTCGCGGTCAAAACTGCATCCACACAAGCAGTGTGTATATGAAGGTAGAGTGCAGATACTGTAAATAAAGTGGTTTTTTTAGCACTTACTAGCATAAAGAACAGATGTAGACACAGACTGACACATGGAGATCGCTTCAGACAAACTCTCTTCGGTACAGAAACAGACCCTGTGTGAGTTCTTGTTTTTAATACGAGCAAGAATACAATTTTCCCGAATATCCACATGATTGCAAATGTGACATTGATTTTAGACAACAGTTCAAACAAACAAAAAGGTAATGTTGATGTTCATTTAAAACAGTATTGTTTTCTCTATTTCGCCACTAAATAATAGCTGAAACGAAAGCCACTGTAGAACTGTTGTGCGTCTCCGACAGGGTTCTCAAGTTTTATCAAAAGCTTGGAGTGAGATCACATGCGGTTAGGGGAGGAGCCCAAGGGGAGGGGCCCCATTGGAGCCCCGCCCCCCAATTTTACCCATTGTTCATTATCAACCAGCAAAAATTTAAATTATAATAATTGGTAAATCTGATAAATGACAGAGCAATTCATCACATCAAATATACTCTTTAATGTTATATTTCAAAATCACAAAAATATAACAAATTGCTCCAAACAGTTTGGAAAAACAATTCTTTTTGCATTTTTCCCTGAATTCTTTGAAAAATACAAATGCAATGGCAATGATTAATGTATGTTTTGACAGGATATAAAATATTACCCAGAGCACTCCTTCCCATAGCCATTGTCATTTCCCTTAGCCAAAGCTTCTGGCCTGGTTGCAAAGTAGTTGTAGAGTTTTTGACTGCACCAATAATAATGTATACGATGGGCTATATTAAATGTTCTAGCCTAAAAATGTTAGACAAGCTTTCTTCCAACTTACCTTCTCCATCACGACCTATGATCACGACGTGTGTTCGCGCGATATTGTTGGTTACCTAGTAACGAACGTACGGTGGCCGAGAATGTGTGTGCGTGTGTTCGCGCGGTGGCCGAGAATGTTCCGTCAACTTCCGTATGTTCGCGCATCTATGTTGCCTAGTAACGAACGCAATCTGGCCGAGATACGGACGCGCTGGCGGCAGGAAACTTCACTTTGTGTGCCTGCGCCTCGTATACATCGTTATATAAAGCTTGCAGGACAACTTGGTCGGCATTGCCTTTTCAGCGTGAGAAATACATGGTGTGGCGTGTGAGCGTGTGAACTGGTTGAATTGCGTGTGTCTCACGGCCAATGCGTGAGACTTGAGAACCCTGGTCTCCGATCAACACACAGTTTCGACAGTGAACAAATCTGCGGCTTTGAACCAAACATGAGAGTCATTGATTCAATGACTCATTCGTTACTGAATGAATGACTGACTCGATGACTCACTCGTTAAGACATGCCGCTATCTACTGGCAGTGTTAGTTTAATATTTAAAAAGTATCACTTTTTTTTTACCATCATTTCATATTTCTCTGTTGAATATTTGATATTTAACACAATATCTCATGACATTATTTATGCCATTGTAATTGCACCTCTGAGCAGGATTAAACGCCTCTGATTCATTCGATTGAAATTATTGATTTAGTTTAACGCATTGCTTTATTTTATTAATAATTAAATGAATGGAGTTTTAATCATTTGACATAGAACATGACGTACATTTAATAGGATAAGAAAAACTTTGCCTTTATAAAGGTAACAAATGCACATGAAAAGCAATTTAAGGGGAATAATATTGTCTCTTAATGGAAAAGGTGTGACGATAGACTGGTTAAAAATCAATAAAAATATGTGACGATTCCAGTGGGTTGAGATGTTAAAGGAATCGCGATACATGTTTTAAACAGCAGGGGCGCTGGAGCTGTATACTGTGACCTCGCTTTACAGACACAACAGCAGCGAGTTACACAGCAGACAAGCGTAGGTCGTCAAATCTGAGGTGTCTAAAGACTAAAACTGAAAGCGGTGAGGTGGTGACAGACTAAACTAAAACTGTGTGCAGATTCTGCAAGAAGATGATCATACGCGAACCAACATGATGCCGCATGTAAACCGTCCCCAAAGCTCCAGTCATCCGTCTGCACGGAGAAGACGTTACAGGACAAACCACACAGCCAAAGAGATCACAAAGTGTTTTCATGGCTAAAACATATGAGGCTGTTCTCTGTCATAGAAAATGAATCCTCATGTAGAAGATACGGAGGGGACATGGTGCTGAATATGGAAAAAATATGAATTGGGAGGAAAAATAAGCCAATGCTTTTGAGTTATCTAGCAAATTGTTTGTGTTCCCCCAAGAAACTTTGCATTCGTTCATAGAGAAAGTTCCCCTGAGAAAGTGAACCTAAAGTTTCTTGGGGGAACGCAAAAGCATTGCCAAATATTCAAATTTTTCCTCCAATCTCTTCTTTTTTCTTCTTTTTCACAATGTCCCTTTGGGGCCTCCGTAAGAGAAAGGCCGGTGGAGAAAGGGGAACGCTGTGCTGTTTGAGGAACAGGTATGGTATTTATTTTACCATCTCTTTCTCTAAATGAATGCATGGAATCATTTTTTTTTTTAAATGTTGATTAATATGTATATTTTTCTAAATGTGTTGCATTTTTCTAACTCTTGCAAGTGTAATGATACAAATTATAGGAAATAATATTTAAACCTTGCCTTTATATAACAACGTGAAACCCCAGTCACTGTTGAACTTAGATTTTACGTAGACTGAGCGGGAAGAGGGTGAAGAAAGTGCCGGTGGATTTGTTTGGGAAATTTCAATTTATTTTTATCTATTTTATTTGACATAAAAGAAAATAAATGTGCAGCATTGTTTTATTATACTGAGAAATAATAAAAGGAAACTTTTTCATTTATAATATGTCTTAAATCTCATTTTGTTGTGAGAATATAGTGTTGTGAAACCAGTGTTGTGAATCGTATTGCATGGTGAGTGAATCGCTCCATCCCTGCGAGTCTCTGGAGAGTTTGGGAACGCCTGCGATGGGCCGTCAGCCTCATTCTGTGCCTCTTAAACGGCTTCTTCAACTCTTCAGTGTTTTTTGAATATACATGAATACCTGACCAATATACATGAGCACCCTTTTTTCAATATACATGAAATTGCACAATCCGAACTTAAATGGCTGTAAGTCAAGAATGCTTTGGAATATAGATGTAAGATTGGTCTTGTTTTAAAGACATTTGGCAGATTTTTGTAGAAGTAAATAAATTAAGAAAGTGAAACAGAAAAAAGTTATAGAAGTTTGAGTTTATGAAAATGTAAAAATGTAATTATTCATATTTTATATAAAATATATATTTTCAAAACCTGGTGGACTCTAAAACTGCAAGAAAATCAAATCCAAAACTCTGAACAAGTTGTGTTTCAAATTTTCGGTTGATATCTCAGTAAATGAGCTTTCAGTGAGAGTGTGTGTGTCTGCAGTACCGAACGCTTCCACTAGGGCACAGCCAGACTCCATCACTGCCCATATCAGGCGCCGCCATCTCCATATGTGTTTTGAGTGATCTGAACCATTATTTCCACAATTCTCATACAATTTATGAAGTAGACATCCTATTCAGAAGTAGTAAGGGAAGTTTGGCATATTTTCATATGAATTCAACCTCAATAATCATATACATGTGCGTCATTATAGCTCGCTGCCACATCACAAATGGTGAATCTATAATTATTTTCTTTATATTTAAAACATTTTCAGACCTTTTTTGTCTAAAAAAAAAATAATACAATGGATGTTATCTTTTGAACTATTGGCATGAAAACAAATTTTACCATTCTTTCATGATTTTTCATGTTCATCACTATTTCAAAATAAAGGTCTGAACACGCCTTAGGAGTATGGAAATATTCTTGTGGAAAATTTATAGTTAATTGATAGCAAATTGACATTATTTTGAAAATGAATCACAAAATATGAAAACTACAGATTGTAAGCTTTCAAATGATATATAGTTTGTCAAAATTAGTTTAGGTTTAGTATAACTGTTTTAAATATGATGTAACGCTTCTTATCCGACAGCACTCAAATCATAGACGGACACGGAGAACTGCGTTTCATGCGTTGTTTACTGTAACACAAGGAAAAATATATGTCCTCTGGCGACAGTAGGCATTCACACATACATGCATCACCATCTTCAGCATCGATAAACTTCTCTGCTGCTGTTTTAAACATCAGAATGCGACGCAGCGCACATTTGTCTCAATAGAACAGTTTTAACTCAAGAATCAAACATAAAAACATACCTGTAACACAAGGAAAAATATATGTCCTCTGGCGACAGTAGGCATTCACACATACATGCATCTACAAAAGCAAACAAAGATAAGATTCATCTGCTTTTGAAAAGATGGCGTCAGCCATGCAACGCACGTTTAGAAAATTGCATCTAAACTTCACAAAGTTCGTCACATAGAATCAACATCATTTTACATATTGTTACATAACATCCACGAACTACATTCTTAATATTATTTGTGAAATTAACAACTATTTAGTAACAAAAACACTAATTTCCCCGGAGCACATTTTACCTACCACCATCTTCAGCATCGATAAACTTCTCTGCTGGAGGTGGGGGTGTGGTCTCACAGGTGAAAGGGCAAATGTCCACTAATTACTCATGCCGCCACAAGGGGTCACCAAACAGTTATTAAATAAAACAAAACAGTAATTTTGGTGAAAGACATAACATTTATAGTAACATTTTTTTTCAACCCTGTTACATCCACCCCTGCTGAATTTCACCAAAATTGTATAACTATCAGTAACAAAATACACACAAAGATTCACCAAGACACAAGACAGGTTTCAAGGAAAAACAACCGCCAACTATCGAAGTATCCCATAAGGACGAAATGAGAAGAGACTGGCGCCATAGTCTCAACCCACAACTGGCTGTAGGGTGCCCATTTTACACCCCACTACCCTGCCACAGATAATAAAATACAAGTGTGTACATTTCCTTGCAACTTTTGGAAAGGAAAGGAAAAAAAAAAAAAAAAAAAAAAAAAAAAACTTGTTCACACAGAATTAGAACATTCACAAACAAAAATCTTGCCAGCGACTAACGCTACTCTCGAAGAGCTTGAACAACTGACTTACAAATGGTTTTAACATAACCTTTAGGGTCATAACTTAGATCTTGTCTTGACATGGTATATATCAGTCGGTTCACCGGCCTAACAACACGTCCAAATCGGGATGTTACTCGAGCAAAACCACTTGGTACATCATCATTGACTGGCTCTTGAACCGACTGACTACCACTTGAATCACACTGCAGGTTTGGTGGTGATGCAATGACAGAAGACTGCTCTGGAAAAGTAGTAAATCCAACTGACGGCATTCCTTCCATCCCATTAGAATCATTGGTTACTTTGACAGGATAAGAGACTTCGCTGGGTAAACCAGGATCAGCGCGATTAGAGCTATCATCAGGTAACTGAGAGACCCATTCCAGAGTTCTATCGACACAGTCCGTGACACATGAACCTGAACAAGCTGCTTCTGTGCGTTCACAGACATCAGATTCGTCTAATATAGGCACAGATTCAGCTGGAATAGGGACAACACTCACATATTCATCAACAGACGTCATACCAGCATCAACATTAAGACTTGCACTGACAGTCCCATCTGAACAACTGCCATCAGAGACTCCACCAACAGTAGTCTCATCTTGAATGCACAAATTGGTATCATGCAAAGGGGGATTCTCAATTGATGAAGGATCATCAACTTCGGCATTACTTGAAGAGGGCAGAGATCCTGAATCATCACAGTGGATAGTCACTGGAAGAAAGTTGGCCAATAACAACAAATTACGGTGAACTACTTTTTCCTGGCCAGTGACAGTATTATGAATTCTGAATGTGTTTGTGCTAGGAAATTTTTCAACCACAGTATATACAGTTGATTCCCAACGATCAGCAATTTTTTTCTTCCCCCTTTCAGCACGGTTAGCCAATAGCACACGATCAGAGACGCCAATATCCGACCCTTTTGCCTTTCTATTGTACAACACAGCATGGCGGTGTTGCTCCTTAGAAGCGAGTCTTTGAGCTATGTTCATAGCTTCAGAAAGATCCTTTGACAAGGTGGATACATACTTAGAGAAATCTGATAATGTTGAATCACTCAAAACACTACGAAACATCATATCCACAGGCAGACGGGGGACCCTCCCAAACATGAGATAAAAAGGGGCAAACCCTGTAGTCTCATGCACTGTACAATTATACATGAAGGTAAGAGATTGTAACCGTCTTGGCCAATCATGTTTTTCGACAGGAGGTAATGCACGAATCATATTACCAAGCGTCCTGTTGAAACGTTCAACAGCACCGTTCCCCATTGGGTGATACGGGGTTGTATGAGATTTCTTTACACCTGAAACTTTGAGAAGTTCACTGATAAGGTTACTTTCGAAACTAGCTCCTTGATCGGAGTGAATTCTCTCCGGAAACCCGTAGACACAGAAGTATTTATCCCATAAAACCCTGGCTACCTCCTTGGCTGATTGATTTTTACACGGGAAGGCTTGTGCCAGTCTAGTGAAATGATCAGTCACAACAAGGACATCAACAGATTTGTTTTGTGAATTTTCTGCGGACCAAAAGTCAATGCAGACAATCTGCAGAGGCCTGCCGGACTGAATATTTACCAGAGGAGCTCTGCCATCAGGTTCAACAGTCTTACTAACGACACATCGCTGGCAATGACGCACATATTCACGCACATCCCTGTCTAAATGCAACCAGAAAAAACGTTGTCTCACCAGGCTGAGGGTTCTGAATTGACCCTGATGACCTGCGTGGTCATGGGTGCCTTCCATTACCTCAGCCCTGAGAGAGTCGGGTACCACAAACTGAAACCGCTTCGTCCTCATCAAGCTGTCTCTAGACAACCTGTAAAGCACCCCATCAACAATCTTAAGTTTCTCCCAATGCTTCAAATATCTTACAACTGCAGCAGGCTCATTCGCTCTCTCTCTCCTCGAGGGCCTACGGCATCTCTCCACATACTCCAAAACACGAGAGAGAATTCTGTCACTGTGTTGTTTGTCACAAAGTTCACTCACCGAGTAAGCAGGGGAAAAGTCAAAATCAATGTCGACCATCTGGGGAAAACTCTGCAAGGTCATCAGAGCGCGGACTCGAACACCAGCTTCCCACTCATTGTGAGACTGCAGAACTGCTGAAACAACATCACTTGACACAAATGTAGAATTTTGGGAAATAGAATTAATGTGAGTGAATTGATCAGCCCCATTCGCTGCCTGCCTAAAAGCATTCTGCACAGAGCCATCAGACATCTCCTTCATATTGCACCTAAGATGAGCAAACGATTCATTCAGCAACCTGTGTCCCACATTCACAAAAGGCACACGGCTCAAAGCATCAGCAACTGAATTCTGAGAGCCTGGGACATATTTGATGTCGAAATCATAGCTGGCTAACTTCGCCACCCATCGCTGCTCACAACAATCCAATTTCGGCTTAGTCATAATATGGGTCAGCGGATTATTATCAGTGCAGACAGTGAATTTGTTGCCTCTTAGCCAATGGCTAAACTTGTCACACACTGCCCATTTTAAGGCCAGAAATTCTAATCTATGAGCAGGATAGTTTCTCTGAGACCGAGACAGCGATTTACTAGCGAATGCGATTGGCCTAGCAATAGTGTCACCCTCTTGCACTTGAGAAATAACAGCCCCAATACCATCCAATGAGGCGTCAGTGGAAAGCACAAAAGGCTGATCAAAGTTTGGATGTGCTAGAACCACACTATTAAGCAGGGCCGACTTCAACATCTCAAAGGCTCTGACATGGCCATCAGTCCAGTGCTCATGACTCAGCTTATGGCCCTGTGAAGATCTCTTCAACCTCCAACCACCCTTAGACTTTCTCGTCTGCCCTGTAAGCAATTCAAAGAGAGGTCTAGCAATGGATGAGTAGCTGGGTATGAAGTGCTGGTAATAATTTACCATGCCAAGAAATGACCTTATATGTTTTTGACTAGGAGTCACACCATCCTGTTCCATCAGATCAGTGCAAGTCATTCTTGCAATACTCTCAACTTTACAAGGGTCAGTAGAGACACCCATCTCATCAACTATGTGTCCGAGAAACTTTACTGACTTTCTGAGAAGATAACATTTCTTTGGCGACAGTTTCAAGTTGTGCCCACGCAATCTGCTAAAGACCATTTCCAGTCGCTCCAAAGCAATCTTCTCATTAGGGGCGAAAACAAGAAGATCGTCAAGATAACAGAGAAGACTTAAGAAGTTCTGATCACCAAAAATTGCTGTCATCATTCTCATAAAACTACCCGGACTATTACATAAACCCTGTGGAAGGCGGTTATATTCGTATAGCCCCATCGGGGTTGTGAAAGCCGAGTATTGCCTGTCATCCACATGCAAGGGCATATTGTAAAACCCCGACGTGAGATCCATGGTGCTGAACAAACAATTACCACCTAGTGCAGCCAAGCAATCAGCCTGGTGGGGAAGCGGGTATGCATCTTTGGACGTCCTTTTATTCAGCCACCGAAAATCAGTGCAGATACGTAGGTCCCCGTTCTTTTTCCAAACCAGCACCAGTGGAGAGGCAAATTCGCTGGTAGACTTACGAATTATATCTCTCTCCTCCATCTCATTAAGAACTTTGCGCAGGACCTGATACTGACTCGGGGGCACTCTCCGGTATGGCAAGCGAAAAGGTCTGGCATCAGTAAGGTGAATTCATGTTCATGAATCCCTCAGCCTTACCACAATCAAGGTGACTGCGAGAGAAAATATCCTCATACCGCAAAACGAGGTCCCGAAGTTGTTTCCGGCAACCTTCAGAAACCTCACATGAGTCGATGTTCAGCCCACCCAGACCAACACGCAGCAGCTGCTCATTTAACTCATTCTCCCCTCTACCCTGGCTTGATGTGGAGTCAGCCACCTGAGAACAGCTCAACAGAGAAACATCTTTACCAGTAGGTACAACATCTTCCATATCTTCAAGTGCCACACATGCAAACACATCAGCGATCTTTGCATTACGTCTCAACAATATTTGCTCATGAGACATGTTAATGAGCTTCAGTGGTACCCACCCGTCACCCCACAAGGGCGTGACAAGTCTAGCCACTAACACATGTCTGGGTGCTGATCTGGAAGTAGTAGGTTCAGTTATCACAGTACTACCTGGGGAAATGGCACAAGACTTATCCAACTTTCCCCACAACAGGTATTCACGGCCAGGTTCCAGACACACTGCTGAAGTACACCTGACTGTACCAATCTTGTCTGGGATTTCCCCACCCTTCCAACGTTCCACTCCTGCCAACATGGAAAGAAACTGTTCAGATTCTAAATCGGCATTCAGACATGGAGAAGACAATGCTTTCCAGTATGCAGCACAACGTTTAGACTGATGGATCACATGTTTGATTACGTTTGTCCCGATTATAAGTTCATCCAATTGGCCTTGAACAACCAGAGTAGGCACAATGATCTTACAGCCGTACACTTCCATTTCAACATCATAAGCAGATTTAGGCTTCACTCGACTACCGCCACAGCCTATTAGAACTACATCAAAATTGGATTCATTCACTTTTTGCAACACACCAGCATCGAGGAGTTTGGCCTCAGCCCTTTCACTCATTGTGCAGGCCATTGACCCGCTATCGAGCATGCCACCAAGAGTTAACTTGTTCCCCACGATGACTGGTGTGTAAAACAAACTATCGCTTCTGCATATTGTGTTGGTGTTCTGCACAATCACATTTTCAGTCGAATCACAAAAGTCTTTGACCAAAGTAAATGCATCTTCAACATCAGCTATATGGGAGTTGTCGCTTAGACTCGTACATCCCCCCACCATATACGAGTCCATTAGTTTCCCCCTGTTGGACTGCGCTGAGCAGACACTCTGTGTGGACATGCATTGTGTGAGTGCCCTGAGGAAAAACAAGAGAAACACAGTCTTTCTCTAAGGCAATGAGTTTTGGTGGAATGTGTTCGTGATTTACAGACATCACAAATTCTCACTCTATCACCTTGTCTAAAATCAGCACTGTGCGAAGGATGAACATTGTTATTTTGTGCCACTTTCTCTAGCACTTGTTCCAGCATACTCATCATACGGCTGAAGATCTCCCCATCTGTCTTTCGCACACTTTGTGCCATGGAAGAGACCGGATCAGTACAATGAGCACCACATGGCTTACTGTCTGCAGATAGAGAAACATTGGAACAGCTTGTCTGTGCATTCAATAGACAATGTTCAGATGGCTGTGATTGGTCATCGTACTGAACGACAGCAGCAAGGTTACGGAGATGAGGACTACTCTGTCTCAATGGTGCTCTTTTTTCTCTCTGGTAATCATCCAGCCGCCGCTGAATGTCTCTAGCATTCCACTCATCAATCGGCTTGCATTTAAAGAGGCATGATAACTCGGGGTCAGGACAGTGTTTCACAAACATACGGGCCACCTCCATGCTAATATTATCCATAACTCTACCCTGTCTGCGCAACCCTTCCTCAGCCAAATCAGCTGCTTTGTTAAGCCTGATCCAGTAATCGACTGGATTTTCTTTAGGCTCTGGACATGTTGAATAAAAATCAGCCAGAGGCAAACAAGAAGAAGCATCGCTGAAGTACTTGAGCAGTATGGAATAGATAATGTCAGGGTTATGCACCACATCCAGAGAAACATCACTCCTCAACCCAATTTTAACAATGTCCCTTGCCTTGCCCATTAATCTCGACAGTATCTCATCAGCTTGGTCGGATACTGGACACTTCTGTTTGTTTAGTTGAGATTTTGTCAATTCAATCCAATCATAGACAGAGTATTTATCAGAGCCGTCACCTTTAAATGCCACTGGTTCTCTGTCTGTTTTAACATGAACTGTGACTTGAGGCGTATTTTGACTGACGTTCTCGGAGCCCGTATCTCTAGTAACTTGGGAGTTACAATTTGCCTTTACAACTCCTGTTTCAGCGAGTCTCGCCATGATCGAATCACCTATTTGGGTTCCGAGTCTACCCATCATATCTGTCAATTGTTGCAATGCATGGTCAGTATTGTCAACTCTTGGAGTGGAAACAAAAGGCCCATCCCCCAAAAATTGTCTCGTCAGATTTGTTGTAGTATGCCCACGCCCTGTACCCCTTTCACTATCACACATAAACTGGAGATTGCCAACCCCTCCACAAAATGATTCACTGCGTGTCGTACCACCATTATTCATCCCAGAAAGTAAAACACCCCTCCCTCTAGGGACAAATGGGCTTGTAGCATCATGATCTGAGGGAAATTTCTCAGCCATTAATTCAAAGTGAATGGGAGGTGGGGATAAAGAAATAAAATAAAAATAAATAAATAAAATAATTCAATTGCAAGTACACAAAACGAAAAATAAACTTGCATAAACAGATGTAATTAGATTACAAAAACATAAAATGGCGAATTGAGTCCAAAGTTCACCAAGTGTTCCACTTGTTTTGTTAAGTACCAGTAATAATGCAAAAGGAACAACCAACCAGTCCACTATTTATCCAGTTCTTTCAATTCCGTGATGAAAATATGAAGCACATGGAGATTCAGCAACCACACGGCGATCTGCGTCGTGCAGATCCTCACGATGCGACGAGTCACGGCACCAGTGTAACGCTTCTTATCCGACAGCACTCAAATCATAGACGGACACGGAGAACTGCGTTTCATGCGTTGTTTACTGTAACACAAGGAAAAATATATGTCCTCTGGCGACAGTAGGCATTCACACATACATGCATCACCATCTTCAGCATCGATAAACTTCTCTGCTGCTGTTTTAAACATCAGAATGCGACGCAGCGCACATTTGTCTCAATAGAACAGTTTTAACTCAAGAATCAAACATAAAAACATACCTGTAACACAAGGAAAAATATATGTCCTCTGGCGACAGTAGGCATTCACACATACATGCATCTACAAAAGCAAACAAAGATAAGATTCATCTGCTTTTGAAAAGATGGCGTCAGCCATGCAACGCACGTTTAGAAAATTGCATCTAAACTTCACAAAGTTCGTCACATAGAATCAACATCATTTTACATATTGTTACATAACATCCACGAACTACATTCTTAATATTATTTGTGAAATTAACAACTATTTAGTAACAAAAACACTAATTTCCCCGGAGCACATTTTACCTACCACCATCTTCAGCATCGATAAACTTCTCTGCTGGAGGTGGGGGTGTGGTCTCACAGGTGAAAGGGCAAATGTCCACTAATTACTCATGCCGCCACAAGGGGTCACCAAACAGTTATTAAATAAAACAAAACAGTAATTTTGGTGAAAGACATAACATTTATAGTAACATTTTTTTTCAACCCTGTTACAATGACACGTAAGGTGTTAAAGGTACAGGCGCCGATGAACTGTGTGCAGAGGAAGGTTTCTGAAGCGAATGAGAGGTTATCAAGAAACCTGCAATTTCAGTCTGCAATAATAAAAGAAAACCGGCATCTAAAAGGAATTCCTTGCCAACGTCTATCATAAAACTTTATTACCAATGTCTTGTTAAAATATGTGCCATGGTTTCTGATTCTGCCAAAATGATTGTCAAGTCCAATAAAAAAAATCTTGGTAACACTTTACTTAAATCCTTCATGTATAATGGATCATTCATAATGTACATTATAATGCATTATATATTTTCAGAAACAATTGCAACCAAAGTTAAAATGCTTTATAATAAGATTCCTTGTTACATCTGAAATTGGTTGTGCATTTTACTTATAAGTAAAGTTATGACAATGAATAGATAAGTGTTCATGTATTATAACTGTGGTAACAATTATTCATGAGGTAATTAATATATACACTCACCTAAAGGATTATTAGGAACACCTTTTCAATTTCTCATTAATGCAATTATCTAATCAACCAATCACATGGCAGTTGCTTCAATGCATTTAGGGGTGTGGTCCTGGTCAAGACAATCTCCTGAACTCCAAACTGAATGTCAGAATGGGAAAGAAAGGTGATTTAAGCAATTTTGAGCGTGGCATGGTTGTTGGTGCCAGACGGGCCGGTCTGAGTATTTCACAATCTGCTCAGTTACTGGGATTTTCACGCACAACCATTCTAGGGTTTACAAAGAATGGTGTGAAAAGGGAAAAACAGCCAGTATGCGGCAGTCCTGTGGGCGAAAATGCCTTGTTGATGCTAGAGGTCAGAGGAGAATGGGCCGACTGATTCAAGCTGATAGAAGAGCAACTTTGACAGAAATAACCACTCGTTACAACCGAGGTATGCAGCAAAGCATTTGTGAAGCCACAACACGCACAACCTTGAGGCGGATGGGCTACAACAGCAGAAGACCCCACCGGTTACCACTCATCTCCACAGGAAAAAGAGGCTACAATTTGCAAGCGCTCACCAAAATTGGACAGTTGAAGACTGGAGAAATGTTGCCTGGTCTGATGAGTCTCGATTTCTGTTGAGACATTCAGATGGTAGAGTCAGAATTTGGCATAAACAGAATGAGAACATGGATCCATCATGCCTTGTTACCACTGTGCAGGCTGGTGGTGGTGGTGTAATGGTGTGGGGGATGTTTTCTTGGCACACTTTAGGCCCCTTAGTGCCAATTGGGCATCATTTAAATGCTACGGCCTACCTGAGCATTGTTTCTGACCATGTCCATCCCTTTATGGCCACCATGTACCCATCCTCTGATGGCTACTTCCAGCAGGATAATGCACCATGTCACAAAACTCGAATCATTTCAAATTGGTTTCTTGAACATGACAATGAGTTCACTGTACTAAAATGGCCCCCACAGTCACCAGATCTCAACCCAATAGAGCATCTTTGGGATGTGGTGGAACGGGAGCTTCGTGCCATGGATGTGCATCCCACAAATCTCCATCAACTGCAAGATGCTATCCTATCAATATGGGCCAACATTTCTAAAGAATGCTTTCAGCACCTTGTTGAATCAATGCCACGTAGAATTAAGGCAGTTCTGAAGGCGAAAGGGGGTCAAACACAGTATTAGTATGGTGTTCCTAATAATCCTTTAGGTGAGTGTATATATATATATATATATATATATATATATATATATATATATACATATTAAAGACTCTGTAAAGTGTTACCAAAAACTCCAGTAACTTGCTATTCACCACTGACATCATAAACTGTGTTTAATTTGCATTAACTATGGTATTTTGAATAATGTAAGGCACATTATTATGAGAGAATCAGTGTAGATTTGTGGATTGCAGCCGAGACACTGAAGTCAAATAATCATCAAGCAACGGCAGTAAATAGACACGGCTCACGCTGGCAAACTCGGCTCGACGTTTTGTGCACATTTCCATTCATCTTGTGTGTTTAATGTTGGTGAGGCTTTGTGGTGAAGGACGCATTGAATAACAATCAAAGGATCACACCCCGCTGCTCCATCTGCCATTTCCTCCAGTTAGATTGAAGACCAACAGGTCATCAGACACATTAACATAAACAAGCAAAGCACGGCTGCGAGAACAAGCCATCTATCAGGAGAACAACTAACCACCTTTACAGCTGATCTCTCTCTTTCCTTCTTCTGCCTCGTCTTTTCAAAGGGCTGAAGCGCTGCGAGTGAAGTTCCCTCTCTGTTTTACTAACATGCCATTAGCTGATCAGATCGGCATCGAGCGCTGTCTTTTAATGAACGAGCTCGAGTTGGTAATTGAAGCGATCCAACGACTACAGAGCTTTTGCTCCACGGAAGTGAAATGTGGATGAGTTTATTTTAAACTGGGCTGTATGATGACAGTGTGTATCTTTGTTTCATTTCTGTGTGTGTAAAAATGGACTAGATCTTCTCCAGTCAGCCATAAAGCGCCAGTCTGCCCACCAACAAACAAGTTCATTGGGGAGCGAGAGGGATTATTTAGCCAATTAAAGAGGATAATGAAGTGGATTTGCTGATACAGTCTTATTGGAGACTGCAGTCCAAGAGACGGGAACTAATAAGCCTTCAATCTGAGAGGGTAGCAGAAAAGTGGAGAACATTTTTAACTACTAGCAGACAGGCTTTCAAACGAGAGCATTGTGCTGCCTCCAGGCCATCATTACTTCATCCCTAAACAGAACAGGGACATTTCATTAGTGTTAAGACTTGTGTTAGATGTGTGTGTCTGTGTGTGTCAGGGGAAAACTCTCTGATACACTCGACGTCCACATGCATGCGCTCTCTGAGGCTTGCCATAATAAAACATTTTTGGTCATTTACTGGATTTTAAAAGCTTTGATGAATAATTTACCGTGCTTTCTGTTATAAAAAAAATACAACAAGTCCTTCCTACTCAACCCTGTACAGCCTGACATATAAAATAATAGTCAGAGTACACAATTTGCTTTTTTTTTTTTTTTTTTTAATGGAACAGTTTATTGAACCTTTAGAAAAACCAGAGTGAGAACATGAAGCTCATAGCCGAAGTGGAAAAAACACCCCAATTTTATGAAGAGGCTCAAGCTCAAAATATGCACTTTGGTGCAGACGCTGATGTTTATAAGGCCAAAAAGTAAGATGAAAATTCTGATAGTCCAGCCCGATCTCACGGCAATTCGTACAAATTTTACGAGGTGGCTAATTTGTACGAATTCATACGACCTCGCTTGTACGAATTCGTGCGATTTTTGCTAATTCGTACATATTTTCGTATTAATTCGTACGAATGACCTACCCGTGACCCCGCCCCTAAACCTACCCATCACGTGGGTTTAGACAAATCGTACAAATTCATACGAGTGACGTCGTACAAATTCGCCACCTTTTAATCACTGGTACGAATTCGTACGAATTAGCCAACATAATCACTTCTATACGAATTCGTACGAATTAGCCACCTTAATCACTGGTATACGAATTCGTACGAATTAGCCACCTTAATCACTGGTATACGAATTCGTACGAATTAGCCACCTTTTAATCACTTGTATATGAATTCGTACGAATTAGCCACCTTTTAATCACTGGTATACGAATTCGTACGAATTAGCCACCTTAATCACTGGTATACGAATTCGTACGAATTAGCCACCTTAATCACTGGTATACGAATTCGTACGAGTTAGCCACCTTTAAATCACTGGTATACGAATTTGTACGAATTAGCCACCTTTTAATCACTGGTATACGAATTCGTACGAATTAGCCACCTAAATCACTGGTATACGAATTCGTACGAATTAGCCACCTTTTAATCACTGGTATACGAATTCGTACGAATTAGCCACCTTTTATTCACTGGTATACGAATTCGTACGAATTAGCCACCTTAATAACTGGTATTCGAATTCGTACGAATTAGCCACCTTTTAATCACTGGTATATGAATTTGTACGAATTAGCCACCTTTTATTCACTGGTATACGAATTCGTACGAATTAGCCACCTTTTATTCACTGGTATACGAATTTGTAGGAATTAGCTACCTTAATCACTGGTATTCGAATTCGTACGAATTAGCCACCTTTTAATCACTGGTATACGAATTCGTACGAATTAGCCACCTTTTATTCACTGGTATGCGAATTCGTACGAATTAGCCACCTTTTAATCACTTGTATATGAATTCGTACGAATTAGCCACCTTTTATTCACTGGTATACGAATTCGTACGAATTAGCCACCTTTTAATCACTTGTATATGAATTCGTACGAATTAGCCACCTTTTTATCACTGGTATACGAATTCGAACGAATTGGTCGTGAGATAGAGTTGGATAGTGTGTAGTTATAAATGATAATGCAATGCAATACACTGATTATTGAGAGATGAACAAATAAATGTTTCTCAAAAGCCTGAAGGATCATAATTGATACTCTCATTTTTATGGACAAACAAGTAAATGTCAGTTGCTTCAGTCTAGTGTTCATCTTGAAATTATTACATCATAAAATATATTAGAAACGTTATGTTTTTGAATGGCGATTCATCATGATGATTTTTTTAATTCATAGTTAATTTTTGAAATCGATTGTAAGGATTCAGGGCGGATCTAATCCGTGGGGAATTTGCATAAATTAATTAATAATTGGTAATTAATAATTATTTATACATGTTTGGATTAGATCAATCTTACATTGAATTTACTCTCCCTCTAGGGGAGGATCTTATCATTTTACCTGCATGCACACGTGTATCCTTGCATTTTAACTACAAGTTGATTGCATAGATCACGTTTTACAGACAGGTAAAATTTAATTAGCTCAATTGTCAGGATAATATTTGTGGGATCCACAATATCATCTTACTTTATAGGATGTCAGGAAACGCAATTCTCTGGCCAGAAGAATTGGGTTTCCCGCCCATCAACACATAACGTTAACGTTACTCTTTAAAGTATCTGTAATTCGTAAAGCTTGTAGCATTTAGACCTTTGGCACTTAAGTGACTTGAAATCGAGCAAAGAAACAGCACATCAATCTAATGAATATATAATTAATTTAATAGAGGCATGACTACTTATGTATTTACTACGGTTACATGGGATATATGTATTTACAAACACATAGACAACAATGAACAATACAATAAGACATCAGTGAACGAGAAATGCATAAAGTTTGGACAATGGATAACTTACACGCGTGAGCGAGTAAGAGAGAGAGGAAAGGGGATGGGGAGAGAGAGAACCGAGAAATTGGGAGAATTTCATTGGCAGGAAGACATTCACCTCTCTGATAACAACACGAAAACACATTCTTAATGCTCTGAAAACAGGGTAACCCAAATTTACTTGCATGTGGAAGGGTTCTCTCATGTGTTGCTGCGTTCCTTGAGCGGCCTGCATGTTGAACGAAGGTCCTGTCCTGCTTGCGCGCGTCGTGTGGAGCGCGGCTGCAGCGTTTTTGCACGGCCCGTCCCGGCGCGTGCATGGTTGGCCGCTTGCGCGTGGCGCCTTTGTTCCATGGGGGATCACGTGGCGTTCGTTGGCATTCGGCGCGAGTGTTTGAAAGGCTTAACGTCTTTGAGGTGACGTTACCCGAGGAAATAGTTCGGCAGAGTTCGTTTCACTTCGTAGAACGGAGGAATCACGAGGAGTTAATGTTCCATTTGTGCATGGCTGGCGAAGGAGCGCGTGCTTCGCTCGGTCCGGCGCGTCACGCGGTCACGTGCGCGTGTTTCTCCTTCAAAGCGAGCGCGCGCTCGTTTAAAAGTCCCTTGTAGATGGATTTGCTGAAGAGATATGTCACGGGTTTTCTTTTCAATCGTCGATTGGAATTAAACACAGAGACTTATCTACAACTGAAAAACACAAACTAAACTAGAAACAAATAAAAGAAAGGCGAAGAACTCGCCCGGAGGCGAGACGTTACATCATGACACGAGAACACGGGAGGAAGAGGACGTCCAGAGGGAGGTTCAGTCCTCTTTAGAGGAACTGGAGTCCACACCTCTGAGGTGCGAACTGGCCAATGACATTCAACGAAACTTTTGGCGGCCAAATTCTCTTTGTCTTGTCAAAGTTAAACTATGGCCGTGTCCGCCTCTTTTATGACCAGTCAGAATTTGTCAGAATCATTCCACAAGATGATAAAAACATAGAAAACATACATTTTACTGTAATCTTCTGTATCTGACCAAATCAGTTGGAACGAGATAATTAAAACGGTACCAAACACAACATTTACACATAATTGGAATATGAAGATACATGTAATACATAACTTTTAAACTCTCAAGAGTTTCACTGATACGCTAGGAGATCATTTCTAAACTACCATGGACTGGGAAACACACAGACATACAGGAATATATCGTATACAATTGGTAATGGCTCATTTTATGCGTGTAATGTTGTGTGTGTGTGTGTGTCAGAGTTCTGTTATCTCTCTTGTAGAGATGGGGGAAGGGCAAGGAATGTTTCAAGCATTTTATGACTCTGGCCATTCCTGAGAGAGAGTGTGTGTGTGTGTGTGTGTTGCATTCAGTCTTTTTGGGTCTTTAGCAGGATGTATTTAGTTATTCAGATTCACCCTTTTAGCCCAGTCCTTACAGATAAAAAATAAATAAAAAAGAAACATGAATGAGTCTTATTTTTTCATATTACTAAAAAAAAACTTTCACAAAAAATACACAGATCTTGACAAAGAAGTTTGTATGGATGTCTTCTTGCATGGATATGATACAAATAATAAAGCATGATAAAAATGGAGCATGATGGAAAGATGACATCTCATCAAAGTGATGGATAAATATTTGTAGCAGAACCTCTGTATTATACATTATATTACTTGTGTAGTTGTGGTTTGAGTGATCCGATCACCGGCCACACATATTATAGACGACCGGACCTTTATTTTGACAAAATCCAAATCTTTACCCATCATCTCGATCCCAAAATCGCTTCACACTGTTGTGCTTATTCTTATACTTTTTGTTTTTAAATGCAAGAGATGTGACAAAACAAGGGCGCTGTAGTGAATGGAGACAGTTGTATGTTCTGGTGGAAAATCAGGGTCCGTACGGAAGAGAGCTCAATACAGTCACACTGATTACTAAGAATCGGCTCACTCAGAGAAGCTACTCAGACTTGATTTGTTTCATCTCTGTCATTTATTTCCTGCCGCAACCAGAACAAACTATTTCTCTTCCCTCAGCCTTTCTAATATTTTCTCTCTACAAAGTGGTTGGTGTGATTTTTATTCATGTGTGATTTCTGTCCGTGGATGTTCCAATGAAGGCGATTAAATAGACAATGCAGCACTGACCTCTGACTAACATCTGAGTCTTAGTGCTCCTATTAGAAAAAGTACTTACGATGCCTACTGCAGGTACATTAAAAGTCACATTTAAACGGGGAGACACACACACACACACACCTTTACATACTATGCAGGAACATTAAACAGGGACCATATTATAATGTATCCTTTCAATTCAATTCAAATGTATTTGTATAGCGCTTTTCACAATACAAATTTGTTTCAAAGCAGCTTTACAGAAAGTGCATTTTAGAAATGTACATAGAAAAAATACAGTTAGTTAATCATGTATTAATTTAGGGCATAACATATCGCCGGCGTTGAGTCGTCTCTTCACAGGCGTCGAGTCGTCTCTTCAACTCTTCGTCTCTTATATGATAAACAATACTATCTTACCAAGGCGGATTTCATCTAAATTATTTTTTGCAGGTTTGAATATAGTAAGTATAAATATAAAATAATTAATATACTGTATTTCCACATTTTGGACCGAATGTGCACAAAACTGTGGCTAATCATATGTACAATTAAACATGTAAAATGTGGTTTGTCAAACCACAGAACCATGTTGAGACCAAGACAAGACCATCGTGTGTTGAGACCAAGACAAGACCAAGACCAGCGTGTGTTGAGGTTGAGACCAAGACAAGACCAAGACCAGTGTGTGTTGAGACCAAGACAAGACCAAGACCAGTGTGTGTTGAGGTTGAGACCAAGACAAGACCAAGACAAGACCAAGACCAGTGTGTGTTGAGACCAAGACAAGACCAAGACCAGTGTGTGTTGAGGTTGAGACCAAGACAAGACCAAGACCAGCGTGTGTTGAGGTTGAGACCAAGACAAGACCAAGACCAGTGTGTGTTGAGACCAAGACAAGACCAAGACCAGTGTGTGTTGAGGTTGAGACCAAGACAAGACCAAGACCAGCGTGTGTTGAGACCAAGACAAGACCAAGACCAGTGTGTGTTGAGGTTGAGACCAAGACAAGACCAAGACCAGCGTGTGTTGAGACCAAGACAAGACCAAGACCAGTGTGTGTTGAGGTTGAGACCAAGACAAGACCAAGACCAGTGTGTGTTGAGGTTGAGACCAAGACAAGACCAAGACCAGCGTGTGTTGAGACCAAGACAAGACCAAGACCAGCGTGTGTTGAGACCAAGACAAGACCAAGACCAGTGTGTGTTGAGGTTGAGACCAAGACAAGACCAAGACCATAGTGTGTTGAGACCAGTGTTGGGGTAGTTACTCAAAAAAGGTAATTAGTTACTAGTTACTAGTTACTTCTGTAAATTGTAATGAGATTACTTTACTAGTTACTGCGTTTGAAAAGTAACTTCACTACTTATTACTTTACTTTCCCGTTTCTTAATTTATGGACAAATATCATAGCCCTATCATCACTTAACCTGTCTACATAGTGTTTATTGTATAAATATATACAAAATGGCATGTAAAACCATATGAAAGAACAATATCCCTGTCTGCACAAGGAAATATATCTCACTGTAAAATCCACAAACAAGAGGATAAAGGAGGCTATGGTGCGGTCATTTTAAAATGGGGTCAACACACAAGTTTTAAAACACAGGCTTTGGGAAACATGAGAATAAACTCTTCTCCTGAGAACAAAACAAGCTTTTATTCGACTCATGGCAATAAAAATAAAAAATGAAGTGGTCAATGAAAAATAATAAAATAAAGGTCACTTTTACATTTTTAATCTTAATTTAAAATGCATTTTTCTTGGCGATTCAATAGTCGGCAGGGGAAGCATTCCTCTACAATGAACCCTGCAACAAGCCTGTTCATTTTGTTTTGTGTTACCTGCTGTGCTCCAAGACTTGAGAAGAGTTTTTGTAACAGCGCGCGCGGCGCCGAATCCGAGGATGAACGACTTCAAGAAGCCGAATCTGCCCGAGCATGTAGCCTACGTCTCACCGTGACCGCACCGGCACAGTTTGCGTGTCTAAATCAGTTGCTTATGTTTACAAAATGAGCCTACAATAGCATAATAAGCATTTTTAATAGAAAGATCCATGTTTTATAAAATGTCCACGAAACTTAATGAAATGTTTAGTGAAATTAGAAACTATTTAAGAGATCGTTGATTTAGTTCTATAGTCTACATACATGTTTTTATATCCACATTTTGTTCTAATGTCACAAGTTATAATCTCAGGGTTTACTGGATTTTACGTACACGATTCTTTTTGTAGTGTTATTGGTGGTGATGTAGCCTACTAAAATAAACATCGTCACGAGTGGACCTTTCTTCTTCTCACCGTTGATTCCTGATGGTTAAGAGGACAATTACTCGAGTCGCCCCGTCGTTTCACAGAATAGTACAATGGCGAGCGCGTCGAGTATAAACGCCTCGTCCGTTTGGGGAGGTGCGCGTGCAGTCAGCGGAGACTCGCGCTGCAGAGACCCCCTGTCTCCGTCTCCGTCTCCGTCTCCATTTCCCTCTCTCCTTCGCACCGGCAGCTATGTCACTCAAATCGATCTCTATGGCAACGGTGCGCACGCACCACTAGACAGAACTTTACACACAAGCAAACACGGCTTGGGTAACGCAGGAAAGCGCGTTCCTATTGTATAGTAAAGTAGTGTAGTTACCGATATTTTTAGTGTAATGCGTTACTTTACTTCGTTACCCAAAAAAGTAATATAGTTACTGTAATCCGTTACTTTGTAACTCGTTACCCCCAACACTGGTTGAGACCAAGACAAGACCAAGACCATAGTGTGTTGAGACCGAGACAAGACCAAGACCATCTTGTGTTGAGAACAAGACAAGACCAAGACCAGCGTGTGTTGAGGTTGAGATCAAGACAAGACCAAGACCAGCGTGTGTTGAGACCAAGACCAAGACCAGCATGTGTTGAGACCAAGACAAGACCAAGACCAGCGTGTGTTGAGAACGAAACAAGACCATCGTGTGTTGAGACCAAGACATGACCAAGACCAGTGTGTGTTGAGGTTGAGACCAAGACAAGACCAAGACCATCGTGTGTTGAGAACGAAACAAGACCATCGTGTGTTGAGACCAAGACATGACCAAGACCAGTGTGTGTTGAGGTTGAGACCAAGACAAGACCAAGACCATCGTGTGTTGAGAACGAAACAAGACCATCGTGTGTTGAGACCAAGACATGACCAAGACCAGTGTGTGTTGAGGTTGAGACCAAGACAAGACCAAGACCAGTGTGTGTTGAGGTTGAGACCAAGACAAGACCAAGACCAGCGTGTGTTGAGACCAAAACAAGACCAAGACCATAGTGTGTTGAGACCAAGACAAGACCAAGACCATAGTGTGTTGAGACCAAGACAAGACCAAGACCATCGTGTGTTGAGAACAAGACAAGACCAAGACCAGTGTGTGTTGAGGTTGAGATCAAGACAAGACCAAGACCATTGTGTGTTGAGAACGAAACAAGACCATCGTGTGTTGAGACCAAGACATGACCAAGACCAGTGTGTGTTGAGGTTGAGACCAAGACAAGACCAAGACCAGTGTGTGTTGAGGTTGAGACCAAGACAAGACCAAGACCAGCGTGTGTTGAGACCAAAACAAGACCAAGACCAGCGTGTGTTGAGACCAAGACAAGACCAAGACCAGTGTGTGTTGAGACCAAGACAAGACCAAGACCATAGTGTGTTGAGACCAAGACAAGACCAAGACCATCGTGTGTTGAGAACAAGACAAGACCAAGACCAGCGTGTGTTGAGGTTGAGATCAAGACAAGACCAAGACCAGAGTGTGTTGAGACCAAGACATGACCAAGACCAGTGTGTGTTGAGGTTGAGACCAATACAAGACCAAGACCATCGTGTGTTGAGAACGAAACAAGACCATCGTATGTTGAGACCAAGACATGACCAAGACCAGTGTGTGTTGAGGTTGAGACCAAGACAAGACCAAGACCAGTGTGTGTTGAGGTTGAGACCAAGACAAGACCAAGACCATCGTGTGTTGAGAACGAAACAAGACCATTGTGTGTTGAGACCAAGACATGACCAAGACCAGTGTGTGTTGAGGTTGAGACCAAGACAAGACCAAGACCAGTGTGTGTTGAGGTTGAGACCAAGACAAGACCAAGACCAGCGTGTGTTGAGACCAAAACAAGACCAAGACCAGCATGTGTTGAGACCAAGACAAGACCAAGACCAGTGTGTGTTGAGACCAAGACAAGACCAAGACCATAGTGTGTTGAGACCAAGACAAGACCAAGACCATAGTGTGTTGAGACCAAGACAAGACCAAGACCATCGTGTGTTGAGAACAAGACAATACCAAAACCAGCGTGTGTTGAGGTTGAGACCAAGACAAGACCAAGACCAGCGTGTGTTGAGACCAAAACAAGACCAAGACCAGCGTGTGTTGAGACCAAGACAAGACCAAGACCAGTGTGTGTTGAGACCAAGACAAGACCAAGACCATAGTGTGTTGAGACCAAGACAAGACCAAGACCATCGTGTGTTGAGAACAAGACAAGACCAAGACCAGCGTGTGTTGAGGTTGAGATCAAGACAAGACCAAGACCAGAGTGTGTTGAGACCAAGACATGACCAAGACCAGTGTGTGTTGAGGTTGAGACCAAGACAAGACCAAGACCATCGTGTGTTGAGAACGAAACAAGACCATCGTGTGTTGAGACCAAGACATGACCAAGACCAGTGTGTGTTGAGACCAAAACAAGACCAAGACCATAGTGTGTTGAGACCAAGACAAGACCAAGACCATAGTGTGTTGAGACCAAGACAAGACCAAGACCATCGTGTGTTGAGAACAAGACAAGACCAAGACCAGTGTGTGTTGAGGTTGAGATCAAGACAAGACCAAGACCATCGTGTGTTGAGAACGAAACAAGACCATTGTGTGTTGAGACCAAGACATGACCAAGACCAGTGTGTGTTGAGGTTGAGACCAAGACAAGACCAAGACCAGTGTGTGTTGAGGTTGAGACCAAGACAAGACCAAGACCAGCGTGTGTTGAGACCAAAACAAGACCAAGACCAGCGTGTGTTGAGACCAAGACAAGACCAAGACCAGTGTGTGTTGAGACCAAGACAAGACCAAGACCATAGTGTGTTGAGACCAAGACAAGACCAAGACCATAGTGTGTTGAGACCAAGACAAGACCAAGACCATCGTGTGTTGAGAACAAGACAAGACCAAAACCAGCGTGTGTTGAGGTTGAGACCAAGAC
Source organism: Rhinichthys osculus (assembly GCA_029959095.1). NCBI lineage: Eukaryota > Metazoa > Chordata > Actinopteri > Cypriniformes > Leuciscidae > Rhinichthys > Rhinichthys osculus. The sequence goes on from JARWKJ010000006.1 coordinate 51,985,747, forward strand.
AAGACCAAGACCAGCGTGTGTTGAGACCAAAACAAGACCAAGACCAGCGTGTGTTGAGACCAAGACAAGACCAAGACCAGTGTGTGTTGAGACCAAGACAAGACCAAGACCATAGTGTGTTGAGACCAAGACAAGACCAAGACCATCGTGTGTTGAGAACAAGACAAGACCAAGACCAGCGTGTGTTGAGGTTGAGATCAAGACAAGACCAAGACCAGAGTGTGTTGAGACCAAGACAAGACCAAGACCAGCGTGTGTTGAGACCAAGACAAGACCAAGACCAGTGTGTGTTGAGACCAAGACAAGACCAAGACCAGAGTGTGTTGAGACCAAGACAAGACCAAGACCATCGTGTGTTGAGAACAAGACAAGACCAAGACCAGCGTGTGTTGAGGTTGAGATCAAGACAAGACCAAGACCATAGTGTGTTGAGACCAAGACAAGACCAAGACCAGCGTGTGTTGAGAACGAAACAAGACCATCGTGTGTTGAGACCAAGACATGACCAAGACCAGTGTGTGTTGAGGTTGAGACCAAGACAAGACCAAGACCAGCGAGTGTTGAGGTTTAGACCAAGACAAGACCAAGACAAAATCCAGCAAGAAAGCTGAGATGTGATCAGCTGCCATCAGATCTTCCGGCTGGAAAGAGAGGTAGAGTTGTGTGTCGTCAGCTTAACAGTGATGGGCAAAACCATGTTTCTGAATGACAGATCCCAGTGATGACAGGTAGATGGAGAAGAGAAGCGGTCCCAGCACTGAGCCCTGAGGCACTCCAGTAGCTAGATGATAACAGTGATGTGAAAAACCATGAAAAGAGACCAAGACCAGTGTGTGTTGAGACCAGAACAAAACCAAGACCAGTGTGTGTTGAGGCCGAGACTTTACTGTCCTGTTGAGTAATCACCATCATCTCCGCATCGCTTTTACACCATTTCAAATCTCTCAGTTCTCGTCATCTCGGAAAAGCCAAGCTGATGTTGATTCTTGTTTTATTACGAGCTCTGCCTCGGTCTCTTTTCTACAGCAGACTCTCCTCTGTTCAGCGTTTGTTCAAAACTGGTGATTCTCCGGAGGTTGGAGATTTAACGGCTCCATGTCAAGCTTTCTCTCTCGTTTTGTTAAACAAAAACACATGTTGTAAGAAGTACTGATGATGTACTGACTCATTATTTATATTTTGTTAAATACAAAAAAAAGTTACATAGTGTACCTTTAACAAATAAATTATACAATGCATCCTGCAGTTGTGGTCTTGACCAGTCTTGAAATAAAGAAATCTGGAGTCCTGTTGTTCTGAGACAGAGACAAGACCAAGTACAACTCCGGTCGAGACCGAGACAAGACTGAGGCCTTCAAAGAATGACCAGCACATCATGTAAAACAGTATGGGTCATTAGAAGTCTCTCTCTGTCCACCAAATACTCACATATTTAAGCTCATTAATTAATCTGTTCAATAGGAACTGGAATAAATGGTGGCTGGCATGATGCAAAAATAAATTATGACTGGTTTATTTCAAAAGGCTTCTTCTAGCTCTAGTTATGGTCTTATCTGTATAAAAAAAATACAGAAACATGTTTTATTCTACTTAACCCTACATGCAGAGATTGAGGAAGATGTAAATAATATCAGCTTGATCACTCATATTGAGCAAATGTTGGTGCTTGTGCAAAACAAGAGCATGTAGTATTAAATGCAATTCATATCATAACATCATATAACATATAACATCATACTTATATAATTATATGTAAAAATCAAAATAGTGGTGCTTGTAATCAACATTTTCATGCAAAATATTTAATTGTATATTTTAAATTAAGATTTCATTGACAGAACCGGTTAAAATAATGATTCGTATTTGTAGATATGAGTTTATGACAACATTCAATAAATGCATTAATTGTGAAACTGCTAGAAACTCGCAGTGTGGAATATGATTCCCTGTAACTGATTGTTTTCCCTCCAGCAACAGCATCTGAGGTTCTGAACCAGACAGAACGGTAATAAGATACTCCTCTGTGTACTTGGTTTGACGTATACAGTATGACTGCCAACACTACAGAGACACGAGGTCAAACAAAGCTTCACTCAAATGCTTGTATGGTTTTATATGACTGATAATAAGTAGGAAAATGTCTAATAAGATTGCCAGGACATGTGAAAGACAAGCTCAGGTAAGTTAATCGCTCTATATATATTAAATCTATACCTAAATGTGCATGATTCAGCTGCAAAGATAAAAAAAAATAAGACTCAAACACAATGACAATGAGTCAATTCATGCTCTTCGCTTCTGGCAATTGATGTCACTTGAAGCAAAGTCTCTGAATAGAAACACTTTTTGCTTTTGGAAAGCTGTTGGTTTGGGAAAAATATAATGCTTGATGTGTCTAGCAAACACTTTTCTGACAGAGCACAATAAGGTTGAAAGAAAAACACAACGTTATTATTTTCCTTTTAAGCGTATGTTGTCAGCTTGTCAGCACTTCAGTGGCAATCACAGGTGAGGGTCAGCAGGGCTCGCTTTCGCTGACAGATCAGTTCAACATGTAAATAAGAGATAAATAGAGTGAAATAAGAGCCAGAAACATCTGTTAAGAGTGGATTGGACAGATAGATAGATTTGTCTTTTTTTTTTAAGATAATTAAATAGATAGATAGATAGATCTCTAGTTTGCATGACATGTGGACTCAATAAATCCTGATCTTGAGCAAAATAAGCAAACTGACATTTAGTGCAACCTGTGTCTTTTATTCAGAATACACACAAATGTCATTTACGACTTTAGTTTGTCAAGAGATTTAAAGTGTCGTTTCTGAAGAGTGCGCATGTGTGAACGAGCTCTAGTGCGTGAGAACGAGTCTATGAGTGAATCTGGAAATAATGCAAAATAACTGAGAAAAATTAGAAATATTCCTCAGATGTCATGTCTGTAATTTATATAAAAGCATCTAGCGTTAATTCGATCTCAACAGATTCATTAAAAGTAGTTCCCTTTCAAGGCGGTCACTTCGACATTTACGTCGATGACGTAGTATGGGAACTCCTCCCCTTCTTCACTTCTGCTGAAATCTTATGGGCTTATCTTATTTGGAGCTAGCGAGGAAGAGGACGCCATGTCACTCTCAGCGTCGGAGAAGGACTGGGGATCCCAGCAGGCCGCACCTCCCGAGCAAGGGAGCCCTGACCTCCAGGAGGAGCTCTTTAGGGTCCTTACTAAGGCCGTCGCCGAGTTGGACCTTTCGTGGGACGCACCGGATGAGCCAGCTAAGAGCAAGTTGGACACGTGGTTCCTTCAGTCGAGCCGCCGCCAGGCCGCGTCGAAGAGGGGAACCCCGTTTTTCCCGGACGTCCACGAACACGTGGTTAAGGCGTGGGCTGTGCCCCAGTCGGCGCGCACCCACTCTGCCACTCAGTCCTTGTTCGCACATGTAGATGAGGCGGTAGCCCACGGTTACGTGCGCATGCCCCCCGTCGAGGAGACCGTCGCCACTCACCTGTGCCCATCGACGTCTGCACTGGGCGCGGACCGCAGCCTGCCATCCAAGCCCTGCAGGTTCACGGCCCACCAAGCGGATAAGGCGTACGGAGCGGCGGGAGAGGCAGTATCAGCTCTCCACGCCATGGCCATTCTACAGGTGTTCCAGGCGAAGTTGCTTAAGTCCCTGGATGGCGCTGCCTCTGTTGACGCTGACGTCATCCGGGATCTCCGCTCAGCTACGGACCTTTCACTGATGGCCACTAAACGCTCAGCGCAAGCCATCGGTCGCTCCATGGGGTTTCTGGTCGTTCTCCACAGGCACCTGTGGCTGACACTCTCCGATGTCAAGGATTCCGACCGGAAAACCCTGCTTAATGCTCCCATCACCCCAGCCGGTCTCTTTGGGAACGCAGTGGAGGCTGTCACGGAGCGTTTCTCGGAGACCCAGAAACGCGCTAAAGCTATGAGCCACGTGATCCCGCGTCGAGCGCCCCCAGCTCGTCAGCGTTCGCGCTCGTCATCGGCTAGCCGGGGCCAGCCCCAGAGCTCGGTGAGACAATCGCCTGCGCCGCGCACCGAGCCGGATGCTCGCGCTTCCCGGGGCAGACAATGGCAGGGACCCGGGAGAAAGAGCCAGGGCCAGAGAAGGAGCCCGCGCCGAGGGAAGGTCAGCGCGCCCCCCTCCGCGTCAAAGCCTTCTTCCTGACGGAGCGGCCAAGAGGAAGAGAGAGCGCGAAGGAGGACGGGACTCCAAGCGCCGTGTTCTTATGCATCGTGTCCCTCATGTTCAGTCGAGCGACGACGGCATATGTGTGAATGTTGTTTGTTCAAACAAAAAATTAATAAAAGCATGTATCCCTTCACAAAAAGAGCTTTTTCTTCCTCTTACACCTCACATTGTGTCACCCGCCCTTTCACGAGACAGCGCAGGGTCACACTCGATGACTATAATGGCATCTCTTGGGCACGAGATCGCCAGCACTACACTCAGCCCACTGCGAGCCGCACTCCCACCAGGGCTATCAGCCTCGCGGGTGTGCGGCTCCAGTCTAAACACTACACTGGGGGCGGCGATGACCGCAGTTCGAGCTCGCACTCTGAGTCATTTTCTAGGTGCGTGGGAATCAATTCCAGGCATTTCACCGTGGGTGTCGGGCTTAATTCGACACGGGTATTCGCTTCAGTTCAGACGCAGACCACCCCGTTTCAACGGCGTGATCCCGTCATTAACTTTGTCCCAAAACGTTCCCGTTCTGAGACAGGAAGTTCTCAGTCTGCTCGAGAAAGGAGCGATAGAACCGGTTCCCCCGATCGAGAGGGAGAGCGGTTTCTAAAGCCCCTACTTTGTGGTACCCAAGAGAGGGGGGGGTCTCCGTCCGATCCTGGACCTGAGACCCATAAACCGAGCACTTCACAAGCGCGCGTTCAAAATGACAACGTTGAAGCAGATTCTGGCGCAAGTTCGTCCCGGGGATTGGTTCGCTTCAGTGGATTTAAAGGACGCGTACTTTCATATCCAGATAGCAGCGCGTCACAGGTGCTTTCTGAGGTTCGCGTTTGAGGGCACAGCTTATCAGTACTCAGTACTCCCGTTCGGACTGGCTCTGGCTCCCCGCACCTTTTCGAAGTGTGTGGACGCGGCGCTTTCTCCCCTCAGGTCGAGCGGAATGCGCATCCTAAATTATCTGGACGATTGGTTGATTCTAGCCCACTCGTGAGAGGTGCTAATCGGTCATGTGGATTTACTACTTCGTCACCTGGACTCGCTGGGGATGCGTGTAAACGAACAGAAAAGCGTGTTCACACCGAGTCAGACCACAACATTTCTGGGAGTGTGCTTGAACTCTATAACGATGCGAGCCCATCTCTCTCAAGAGCGCATAAGGTCTTTGACATTGTCTCTGGACCGTTTCAGACCGGGCAGGTCTGTGCCACTAAAGGAATTTCAGAGGCTGTTAGGTCTGTTGGCGGCAGCCTCCCCAGTGTGTCATCTGGGGCTGTTGCATATGCGCCCTCTTCAAATCTGGTTGAAGCTCCGAGTCCCTCGGGGGGCGTGGTCGTCCGGACTCAGGCGCATCACGGTCACCCGCAGCTGCATTCGCACTTTGGTACCGTGGAAAAACCCAGCGTTATTCAGTTCAGGGGTTCCGATGGGCACCGTGGCGCATCGCACCGCAGTCTTGACGGATGCATCAACCTCAGGCTGGGGAGCAGTGAGCATGGGCGCGACTGCCTCAGGCTTATGGACGGAGTCGCAGCGAACGTGGCATTTAAACCGCTTGGAATTGATGGCGGTATCCTTAGCCCTCGAAGCCTTCCGGTCACAGTTAGAGCGTCAGCATGTACTGATTCGGACCGACAACACGTCGGTGGTCTCATATATAAATCGCCAGGGAGGCGTGCGCTCCAGACTCCTATTCGAGCAGGCGGCGAGTCTCCTGCTGTGGGCAGACCGGCACTTTCTATCCGTGAGAGCGGCGCATATTCCCGGTGTTTTGAATCGCGGGGCGGATATGCTCTCGAGGAATGGGATTCCTCATGGAGAGTGGAGGCTTCACCCGGGATCGGTGCAGATGATCTGGGATCGGTTCGGGAGGGCGGAGGTCGATCTGTTCGCCTCGAGCGAGAACGCGCACTGCCAGGCGTTCTTCTCGCTGTCTCGTTCCCCCTTGGGACGGACGAACGACGCCTTGACTTCGCGCTGGCCGAGAGCCAGACTTTACGCCTTTCCTCCTGTGAAGATTCTGCCCACAGTGTTATGCAAAATCAGGGAGGAGAAAGCGTCTGTGATTCTCGTAGCCCCGAACTGGCCGAATCAGCCCTGGTTCGCGGACATGATGGAATTACTGGTGGACTCCCCGTGGGAAATTCCGCCCAGGAGAGACCTGTTATCGCAGGCGAATGGCACGGTATGGCACCCCAACCCCGGGCTGTGGAACCTTCATGTATGGCCGCTGCGGGGACTCTGAATGAGCGGGACGCTCTGCAATCTCGAGCGATGAGCACTATAACTGAAGCGCGCGCCCCATCCACTAGGCGTTTATACAGATTGAAATGGGAAGTTTTCTCTAAATGGTGCCAGGATATCAGTATTGACCCGGGTAATTGCGCCGTGTCGGATATTCTACGCTTCCTTCAGTACAGGATGGATAATGGGAGTTTACCGTCCACTCTGAAGGTGTATGTGGCTGCTATTTCTGCATTTCGCCTCCCGATCGAGGGACAGTCGATCGGTAAACATGCATCGGTGATCAGTTTTCTCAGGGGAGCTAGGAGATTATGTCCGTCACGGCCGCCTTCTGTGCCGCCGTGGGATTTAGCCCTAGTGTTGAGGGCTCTGTCTCTTCCACCGTTTGAGCCACTGGCTTCGATTGCGGTCAAGGAGCTTTCCCTGAAAACTGCTTTGCTTCTCGCTCTTGCTTCAGCGAAACGTGTGGGGGACCTGCAAGCGTTCTCGGTTCACGAGGACTGCATTCGTTTTGGACCAGGAGATTGTAATGTCACTCTTCGGCCAAGACAGGGGTACGTTCCGAAGTCACTTAATACTCCGTTCAAAGCGCAGGTTGTTTTACTGCCTGCATTGTCTTCTGAGTTATCAGTCTCGCGTGATATCGATGCTCAGAGCGCTGTTTGCCCAGTCAGGGCTTTACGGATGTATATGACTCGCTCAGCCGCTTTTCGTCAATCGGATCAGCTATTTGTATGCTTTGGCGGTTGCAACAAGGGACGTGGAGTTTCGAAACAGAGGCTTGCTCACTGGATTGTGGATGCTATTGCCTTGGCTTATGATTGCCAGGGGGTGGTCTGTCCCCTCAACATTAAGGCTCATTCGACGAGGGCGATCGCCTCTTCGTGGGCCTGGTCCAGAGGTATGTCTATAAGGGACTTGTGTCTTGCTGCTGGCTGGTCTTCTCAGAATACATTCGCCAGATTTTATAAGTTGGATGTACCTTCTGTTGCGTCTCAAGTGCTTTCGGTGAGCTGAGCCTTCAGGTTGTGCATGAATGCTTGATTTATGTGTTGTGCTTATGCAACTGTCGCCGCTTTGCTGCTGACTTGTATTATACTTGCTATTACTCTGTGTTGTTCTGCCCTGAATGATTCAGTGCAAGACTTCCCTCTATCCATTTGCTTGGGATATGCAAATTTTGATGAGGTTTAGACAGCGCGCTATTGGCTCGCTTCGCCCTATCAGGAGCTCGTATTTCTAGTAGCGCAGCTATTGGATGAGGGTTCTGTCATTCTCGAGTGGGTGGGTTCTCTGCTCCACGGCGGGATTTGACACAGTACCCATACTACGTCATCGACGTAAATGTCGAAGTGACCGCCTTGAAAGGGAACGTCTCCGGTTACATCGTAACCTCGGTTCCCTGAAAGGCAGGGAACGAGACATTTACGTCGAACGCCGTGTCGCTTGTTCATTCGAGCGTTCAGTCGTATTCTGATGCAATTGACGTGCGTATGCAATTTATACTGCCAGCAGGCGTGTCAGTATTTGCATATTTTGCGTCAAATGGCCAGCTGTCTCCAGCTGGCGTTAGCCCATAAGATTTCAGCAGAAGTGAAGAAGGGGAGGAGTTCCCATACTACGTCATCGACGTAAATGTCTCGTTCCCTGCCTTTCAGGGAACCGAGGTTACGAAGTAACCGGAGACGTTATTACTCCACCACGTGCGTGACATCATTAACCAACGTGGTTGAACATACAATTTGCGACAATACGGTTTGGTGAAACAGTCGTGACGAGCTAGTGGATTTCTTCAACGATGCATCGCACTATTGTAGAGAAGCAGAGAGTTACGGCACTGTCACACACTCCAGGTCAGTCCTTTGTCAGTTATTGTTTAATACTGTTCTTTATGTCACCAGTAAACTCTATTTTTGAACATATCCAGTGTTTCTTATCTTCCTTCATCTGCTAAACGTTACAGAGAGAGACAGACATACATATATAAGACAGATAGACAGACATACGTGTGAGAGAGAGAGAGAGAGAGAGTGTGTGTGAGGGTGAGAGTGAGAGTGAGAGTGTGTGAGAGTGAGAGTGTGTGAGAGAGAGAGAGTGTGTGTGAGGGTGAGAGTGAGAGTGTGTGAGAGTGAGAGTGTGTGAGAGAGAGAGAGTGTGTGTGAGGGTGAGAGTGAGAGTGAGAGTGTGTGAGAGTGAGAGTGTGTGAGAGTGAGAGTGTGTGAGAGAGAGAGAGAGAGAGAGAGAGAGAGAGAGAGAGAGAGAGTGTGTGTGAGAGAGAGAGTGAGTGAGTGAGATTTTCCTGTTGTTTTTTTTTCTGGTATCTGACTAAAAGAAAAGGCTGTGCTATTGGAAGGCGTTGAACACTAGCACAGGTTAATTATGAGCCTGAAAGTGTGTGGTGGACTATATTCCATACTATGAATTTGTTTAATCAGCGAGATCCACCCACATGTTTCCTGAGGTGGACGTTCAGGACGCAGGAGCATTTTCCAGCTAATCTAGTTCACATTACTTTAGTGTGTTAGTTGCAGAAATACTTTGGCCTTTGTTTTGTCTAGTCTACTGCATCATTCTCCTGTTTTGCATGTGTACTAAGCACCTACTCTTGCCCACATATATGTACTGTATATTGTAAAATATTATTGATAATTGTTAATGTGCGTACTGTTTAATAGCAAACTTGTATCCAGTATGCAGTTCAGTCTTTAAGGGGTTAAAATTTCATGAACTTTTTATGATTTTCCACGGTGCAGAAAACATGGATGGAATCGCAGAATCTAGTCATAGAAATAGAAATATAAATAGAATTCATAGAAATAGAATTTACTGTATAACAATTTCATTTGATAAAATTGTTGTCAGATATACACACAGAAACCAAAATAAAAGTTTGGTTAAACTTCAAGAAGTTATTACAGAAATACATTACTATCGTACAGTACAATGTAAAACTAATAATAAGATCAACTTACTTATTGTTAAAGAAAGTTTTCTGTTTTTGATAATAAACTTGCATTAAACCTGTAAAGTACATAATCCACAAACATTTAAGCAGACAGCACAGAATTTCTGGAAAAAAAGTTTTCTATCATCCTATTATTGTAAAAATGATTAATTAAATTGTTAAAGCTTAATGAATTCAATTAATTACTCATGCTTTTGGAAACAAAAAAGAAATGTAAACTGAGAAATATAAAATAGAATTTGGGAACACATGAAAGGGATAGTTCACTTTGAAATAAATTTTTGGTATGTTTTAGCTTACCTCAAGGGCATCCAAGATGGAGGTGTCTTTGTTTCCGCAGTAGTTTCAATTTTGATATTTTTAGGTCAAACCGTTCTTGTCTGTCAGTCATATAATGCAGGTCTATGGTCACCACCTCAAAGAGCAGCACAGAGAAGTCCAAATTAAACATAATTTAATGACTCGTAAATGTAAGTACACATTGATGGCCTAAGACACGAAACGAGCGGTTTGTGTGAGAAAACGAACAGTATTTAAATCGTTTTTACCTCTTGTAAACACAGCCACGTCCAAGTGATCTGAGGGCGCCGGCGCTTCGGCCTTTTCCGGAAAGCGGCGGAAGTGATCTCTCTGAAAGAATTCAACGTTGTCTGTTGATATATCGAAATCGTCTTCCATTGCGATTTCCTGTATATCTAAATATGTTTAGATCTTCACAGTGAAAGGTAACACTTTCGAAATCTCTGTGTAAACAATGAGTGACGTACGAGAGATCACTTCCAGACCGAAGCGCCGGCGCCCTCAGATCACTTGGACGTGGCTGTGTTTACAAGAGGTAAAAACGATATAAATACTGTTGGTTTTCTCACACAAACCGCTCGTTTCATGTCTTAGGCCATCAATGTGTACTTACATTTACGAGTCATTAAATCATGTTTAATTTGGACTTCTCTGTGCTGCTCTTTGAGGTGGTGACCATAGACCTGCATTATATGACTGACAGACAAGAACGGTTTGACCTAAAAATATCAAAATTGAAACTACTGCGGAAACAAAGACACCTCCATCTTGGATGCCCGTGAGGTAAGCTAAAACATACCAAAAATTAATTTCAAAGTAAACTATCCCTTAAAATGGATTTCATGGGCGCTAATAATGGAGACTGACCATATGGTCACTCCAGAAGTTTTCTTCATGATTTGATGGTTTATATTTACAGTGAGCCTAAAGAACTGAAGTGAGTATGAAGACTGATCTCCTGATATCTCGACTCGAGAGCCGCCATCACAGTCTTACTGTCTGAGTCAAGGCCACATGTTGAGAAGGCTCAATCAATATTATTTCATGTCCCACACACTCTCAAAAATCAGGCAATAATGATTCCCTGGACGTCCTGTTGTTCAATCACTCCCGAGGCGCTCGAGAGCATCCGTTCGAGTGTCCGTGGAATCGCTGCCGAGTTTAACGCCGGGCTTGCTCGGGATCTTGGTTTATTGGCCGGTTGGAAAGTACTTCAGTTCTATTCATAAAAGGACATGCCAAGATTCTGTCATCGTGAAGAAGTGGAGAGCTAAAAATGAACTTTAGTGCAGGACTACTAGCAGTCCTTTAAAGAAGTCCACAGCTCCACAAATCTGTCCGCTCGTAACAGAGGAAAGACTGTGTTAGTGAACGGATGGCTCACGATGGCCCAGTCATGCTGATGAGCTTTTCTAGCAATATTTCAATCATTTAAACCAAAACTCATGTTTCTATCAGTATAAATCAGCATTTCTTTTGTGGAAAAAGACACAAACATAGCAAATATGCCATGAAATTAAAAAGGGTTAGCCTAATTGCATTGAAGATGCACTTGTACTACTTCAAATCTTATTTTTATATCGTAACTGTACTTGCAGATAATATCATATTAACGAAATAAGAGAGCACACTTTCATGACTGTTAATAACACATCTGTAAAAATTCAATTTAAAATAATGTTGAATTAAAACTTTGCGTTAAAGTTCATTTTAAATGATCGTGTTTTAATAATTTGTTGTCGTGCTTTAAGTAGAGCTCTTATTTTGACATGTTGACTTGCATACTAAAGCACATGATTATAATTTCAGCTCTAGATATTTAATTATATTTTAAATGTTCTAAATTGCAACTTCATCATTACAAATGTGTAAATATATTCAAATACATGACATTTAAGATTCAATAAGGATGACATTAAAGTATATTTTAGTTTACCATAAATCCTCGTCGCATTGGGATTTATACTTGGCAACTTTAATAACATTTTCAATGACAAAAGAATTATCCAATTACATGTAAAGATCATACTTAAGTGAGTGAAAAAGCACTCTAAAGTTCAACTAATTGCATTTAATGTGCAAATAAACTATAACGCATTTTCATTTAATTGTTAAGGGTTCAAAAAACACTTATTTCCAAAATAACTTATTTTTAAACGTATGCTAAAGTGTACTTCTTTTTCCAGAAGGTGGTTCATGATCTCCCTATACCTCTATCCATCCCACTGTCTTTTGTCCCATATGTATTCTTCTTATTTTATAACAGAATGAACTTGGCTATGGAATATGGCCTATTTCTGCATAATTAATCCCGTTCCTCACTTAGGTTTTAAAAGCCAATGGTCTGTTTCACAACTTTCTACGACACTAAACAGGCAATTAGTCACAGGCAAATCATTTTTCACAGGTTTTATGGATATGTCCAGAACGCACTAGCGCTGTGGAGGTCCAGTTTTACAGCGGTGCTGCTCGTCTCCAGTCCTCATCATTAGCCTTCTGCAGTGTGAGATCAGTCGCACCACAGACACGATAGCACTGCAGTCCACGCTGGTATGACCATCTGACCTTCACCTCGGCGTCGTCCGCTTCACAAATCAGCACATGCATCGCTTGTAGAACTTTAATGCACTGCTATGGGAACAAACAGAGACTTTCTGCATCCATAAGCACACAAACCTATAGAAGCTTGTTTCCGCCACAGAATAAAACATTTAAAACGATAATTGTGACTTTTTATCTCACATTTGCAACTTTATATCACGGAATTCTGACTTTATATCAACCAATTTTGACTTTATATCAACCAATTTTGACTTTATAACTCGCAATTGTGACTTTATATCAACCAATTTTGACTTTATAACTCGCAATTGTGACTTTATATCAACCAATTTTGACTTTATAACTCGCAATTGTGACTTTATATCAACCAATTTTGACTTTATAACTCGCAATTGTGACTTTATATCAACCAATTTTGACTTTATAACTCGCAATTGTGACTTTATATCAACCAATTTTGACTTTATATCAACAAATTTTGACTTCTGACTTCTCTGACTTCTTTATAACTCACAATTCTTACTTTTATATCAAGCAATTCTGACTTTATATCAAGCAATTCTGACTTTATAACACACAATTGTGACTTTATATCACACAATTCTGACTTCTGACTTATTAACACACAATTGCCACTTTATGTCATGCAATTGTGACTTTATTTTACGTTATAAAGTCAAAATTGCAAGGTTATTTCTCGCAATTGCAACTTTATATCACGGATTTTTGACTTTATATCAACCAGTTTTGACTTTATATCAACCAATTTTGACTTCTTACTTCATAACACACAATTTTGACTTTATAACTCGCAATTCTGACTTTATATCAACCAATTTTGACTTCTAACTTCATAACACACAATTCTGACTTTATAACTTGCAATTGTGACCTATATCACACAATTCTGAGATGTAAACTGGCAATTGTGAGAAAAAAAGTCAGAGTTGTGAGATAAAAAGTGGCAATTACTTTTTTTATGTTTTATTCTGTGTCGGAAACCTGCAAATCTGCATCCCCAACACGTTGGACCTCTTGACCTCTTGGCCTCTCGGTCTTTGGCAAAAGCTGGCTGGTTTGCAGGGTTGCAGGTCTGAAGTGATCGTGTATGCTCGAAGCCCAGTGACCACAACTCCCGCAGAAACTTTCTCCAATATGTCTAAAAGTTTGACTTCTCATTAAAATGCAGCCAATAATGGAAAAAAAATACATCATCTTATTGAGGTTATTAAAGATTCTGAATTTAATAAAAGAAATGATGGTTGTGATAAGATATGGATTCAGAAATACTGATACTCACCTTCATATAGATTAATGGAAATGATGAAATATTGATACTTAATGGCATCGCATTTAAGATTGGAAGCTGTTTTGGGTGGAAACTTTACATAAAACTTGCATAAAATTTACAGAAATTGTCTCATCGTGGCAGTTGTTTTTAAGAAACACTTTTTTCTCAAATATACTGTACAATGATTCTCATTGTGAAAAAGATGTACACTTTAGCTTACGTTTTTTTTTTTTTTTTTTTGAAGAGTTATTTAATATATATATATATAAGTATATATATATTAGGGGTGTAACGGTACACAAAAATCACGGTTCGGTATGTACCTCGGTTTTAAACTCACGGTTCGGTACGTTTTCGATACAGCAAAAAGTAAGAAATGCCAGAGAAATTTCCTATTTATTAAAAGAAAAAATATTTTTTAAATAAGTGAGTTTTCCTACATTTTGAAACTTTCAGGTTTATAAATGGGGGCCATCTTTGAAGGATGAACAAATAATGTTTTGGTCATCACATTAAAAATAACATTTAAATATATGAAGAGTTTAGATGCAAAAGCCATTTGAAATTTTCTTAGAATGATCATTTTTATCAAGCTTGTATATTTAAGTTCAGTAATTTCACTTAAATGGCAATGAAGATTACCTATTAATTGTCATTTGAGTGAAATTACTGAACTTAAATATACAAGCTTCATAAAAATGATCATTCTAGAAGAAAATTTCAAATGGCACTTAAAGAGGCTTTTGCATCTGAACTCTTCATATAGGCTATTTATTTATATAATATTTGAGTTTTG
>JARWKJ010000006.1:52005115-52052792 GCA_029959095.1 Rhinichthys osculus
AAATTCCCACTCATGAATTGAAATGGAGCCAGTTGTACAATTTTCTCATTACAAAACAACCATAGAAGCAGGTAAAAACAGTTCTACTGTTCATAACGAAATGAAATAAAGTGTGACTGAGCCACATGTTCACAGTAATGAGCCGCCCGTAGACATATTAACCGAAGATGATGCCACATATGGGGTTTAAAAGACTATTCATATTTAATAATATTATAGATTTGACTGACCTGAACTTGACCTGAATTGAGCAGAATAATGACACTATTGTCATCTCTGAGTTGCTTATTAGCTGAATCAAATTTGTTTCATAATTGACGAATTTTGCATCGACACTGTTATTGAACTGAACTGAATCAACATTGAATTGAATTAAACTGAATAACGTATAGCTGAATTTGCCTGGAAACAATCTGTATAAAGCGCCATATAAACAAATGTGAATTGACATATGCTAGAATATGATAAAGTAGATATTGGTTTTCTTCAAGCTAAAAAGATGAGTTCCCATGAAACACACACAGCAATTTCTATTCAGCATCGCGCAGACCTTATCTAACCTGTGCAGGTACGAGCTTCCCTCTCTCTCTCTCTCTCTCTCTCTCTCTCTCTCTCTCTCTCTCTCTCTCTCTCTCTCTCGCCTCATGCTTATGTTGTTATTAATGCACAGTATTTCCGAGGCATTCCTCACACTCTGGCTGTGACGCACACCCGCGCCCACACACACTTTCTCCTGTCGAACTGTGGAGTCACGGATGATGATGATGCACAGCTACGTCACGTTCACCCTCGTCTTCCTCCTCCTCCACCCTCGTCTTTGAGAAACGAGCAGATCGATGCCTTTGAGACGGCAATCATGCGCCCATCATCCACTGCAGTGTATAATCTCACTGCCCAATCACTTGCACTGTGTGTTTTAGACACGACCACACCATGATAAGAAACCCGTGCACATGTTCACATCCAACACACTCGCACTCCTCCCAGCTGCTCGCATGTGGGTGCTTTTTAACATGCAGGGTGCTCGATTGCTCTCAGTTGTTTTCCCAATGCATTATATCAACACGCATTTCATTTTTTTGCATGCATTTGTAAAAGTAGAAATTATTTTATAAGTATTACTTTAATATTTTGGAGCACCTAACCCCACCCCTACCCTAAACCGCACTGTTCAGCAAATAAACACACAGTCACGGGTATTTATTGCAAAAACTGACCAAAAAAAAAAGTATTACAAACAACTCGTGTTCCATTCCAAGTCTTCTGAAGCCATATGACGTGTGGAACCCACATGTACCAGATGTGAGCCGGATCTGGGCCGACACTACGATATCTTAGTTGGGACTTAATACTCCACTTTTTTTGGAAATAGGCTAATTTTACAACTCCCCCAGAGTTAAACTGTTGAGTTTTACCATTTTTGAATCCATTCAGCCGATCTTCGGTTCTGGCGGTACCACTTTTAGCATAGCTTAGCATACATCATTGAAGTGGACAAGACCATTAGCATTTCTAAAAACAAAATGACCAAAGAGTTTCGATATTTTTCCTATTTAAAACTTGACTCTTCTGTAGTTACATCTGCACTAAGACCGACGGAAAATGTAAAGTTGTGATTTTCTAGGCTGATATGGCTAGGAACTATACTCTCATTCCTGCGTAATAATCAAGAAACTTCACTGCCGTACCATGAGTAGCCTATTTTCAGGCGCTGCGTCATATCATTACGCCTGCTGCACTCATGGTACGGCAGTGAAGTTTCTTGATTACTACGCAGGAATGAGAGTATAGTATAGTAACTGTAACTAATTACTTTTTAAAAGTAACTTGCCCAACACTGCATATTGAGTAGACGTGTTGCAACATCAGCATATCTTTATAAGTATGATATCTTTATATGCACTCTTAAAAAAAAAAAACAAGGTTATTTAATGGCATTGATCGTTCCATGAGGAATCTTTAAAATACATGGAACCTTTTCATTGCACTAAGGGTTCTATACAGGTTATTTAAAAAGTATATAACACTAATAAAAAAAAATGTTTTTTTTTTAACACTGCAGAACCAAAAATCAAGCGTATAGCGTCAGTTCTGGCAGGTCACGTTAGTCAAGCTCGCATCAGTGACTCTCAGCTGATCCACGTCTACCTATAGGACTTTTTAATCCTTTATTTTACCAGGATAGTCCCATTGAGATAAAAGTCCTGGCCAAAATGGCAGCACAAAAAGTTTCACATATACAATATACGAACATAAAACTCAAAATCTTACATACAATTGTACCCAGCACTCGTAAAATGACAACAAAAGTTACTTTACAAAACATGCACACGTTTCCTTTAAATTGGTCGATAAGAGATTTTTAAAACCGTTTAAAGAGGGGATTATTTTTATCATTATTATACTCTGCAGCTCATCCCATAACCAGGGAGCGGGAGCCAGTAACCAGTTTCTCAGGAGCGATTACCCTCCTCCCTCCCCAGCTCCTCCTGTCTCAGTCAGGGTTTGGCATCGGATTCCCCTTCAAGCAGAATAAATTCTCGAATTATGTTTTACTGTAAAATCTTGAATTAATGATATCTGCAATACATTCATGTTGGTTCTGTTCTGTTCACCCTAAGGAGGGTTATTACTGCATGGATCGTCCAGAACCGAACCATACCGCCAATCCAAACTGTATGCTAATTGTCAATCGTATTTGATGATAGTGTTCCTGACAGAAATGGTTCTTCTATGGCATCCCTGCGAAAAACGTTTATTTTTAAGGGTGTGCTATATGCTCATGGTAAAGCCTCTCCATAAGTCCGCCTTTTGGAAGATGATTGCTGTAAATAGCTCAACAAGTGTTTCTTGTGCTTAATCCTCTTGATTTTAATTAACTTAGCAAAAAAAATATATATTAATGGATCCTTTTTATCTCTGCCATTGTGAGGCAAATCCCTTTAGTTGCAGAGAAGCGTGTATAATTTTAAGGAAATGGGTTGTGATGTTTGGTGTCATCTCGCTTTTGTTCTACATCAGCTGCAGCTAAATAAGCAAATAATTAAAGTCAGTAGGGGTACGGTGGCCTGTTGGTACATTACACAAGTCACAGAATACGAGCACGAGGGAAAATCTTGTCAACAAATTAGAGAAATACAAACCGCTCATAGAGAAATGTGTGCAAACAGCATTTACCATGAAGACGGCGATCTCAAGGGAGAAACAATTACTGTTATTACGCGGCTATGTGTTTTATTTTTTGTGTTCACTTTAGCATGAGAGTTGTTGTTCTTGAAAAGCTGAAAATTTGTGAAAGTGGTGTACAAAACTGCCATCTTTGCTCATTGGAACGATGATTTTGAGCCAATCACATGAATCAAAAAAGAGTAAACTAAATATAGCCAGGCCTAATCTTGACTGAAAAAGAAAATGATATTTCTTATGTTATGACCCCTTTAGTGCTGTATGTTCCCATGCATACATGCAGTCATACAACATACTGTGAAGATAATCCCGTTTATTGCTGTGCTGTAATTTCACGAGTCTATTCATCACCGCTGCTGATGCATGGCCTCGTTTCTTCAGCATGAGCAGAGAAAGTTGCAAACGGTGCATCTGAGAAACTGTGGAGTGTGTTAAGAGCTAAATGGGTTTGTAGCACAAACGGACGTGCAAACGCACAAACAAGAGCCGCGCCGAGCCTGACGTGATGAAGCGATTATAATTGATTAAACATTGCCTTGTTGTTTTCTTCCTTAGTGCATACTAATGGAATTCATTAACTAAAAGAGGAGCGGTTAATAGAGTCGGAGCTTACTATAACTCACACCGAGACACAATACTGATGCCGTGGGTCTTTCACACGTGTAACGGTGAGTTCCCAGCGGCTTTGACCAATATATAAAACTGTTACTGGCGAGTTACTTCGTAAGCAATGCAATATTACGCTACCATTCCAAAGTTTAGGGCCGGTAGGACATTTTAATGTTTTTGAAAGATGTATCTTCTTCTAACCAAGGCTGATTTTAAATGAGCAAGAATAAAATAAAAAGTGTGAAATATTATTATAATTTAAAATAGCTGTTTTCTATGTGAATATACAGTAAAGTGTAATTTATTCCTGTGATCAAAGCTGAATTTCCAGCATCATTACTCCAGTCTTCAGTGTCACATGATCCTCCAGAAATCACTCTAATATGAGGATCTGATGCTCAAGAAACAGTTATGATTATTATCAGTGTTGAAGACAGTTGCTTCATATTTTAGTGGAAAACGTCATACATTTTATTTTATTGTTATTATCAGGGTTCTTAGATGAACAAAAAGTGAAAAGAGAAGCATTGATTTGAAATATAATCTTTTGTAACATTATAAATGCCTTTTTTACTGTACTTTATTTTATTTTTAATTCTAAACTGTTTTAATTATTCTTATTTGTTTTGATTATTTTAATTTCTTTATTCTAACCTGTTTTAATTATTCTTATTTCTTTTGATTTTTCTTTTTAATTTCTTCTATGTAAAGCACTTTGAATTACCAATGTGTATGAAATGTGCTATATAAATAAACTTGCCTTTACTGTCACTTTTAATCAATTTTTATGAATAAAAGTATTAATTTATTTTAAAAATGTTACTATAAACTCTCACTTTATATTTCAGTTGTGACATTAATATGTCACAATGTGACTTTACAACTTGCAAATGCAAATGTATTTCTATAATTCCCTTACAAAAAAAAAAGTGTATTCTAGTGTGCTGTTACTATACTTCTTTTAAACTAAAAATAAGAACGTACTCTCAGTTTACAGTTACACTTTACTTCGATAGTCCACTTTAGACATTCTACTAACTATAAGTAACTTTTCAAACACACGTCAACTAACTTTCATTAGAGTATTAGTAGGGTGTAGTAGACTGTTAGTTTAGGGTTAGGTGTTAGGGTTCGGGATAGGAGGGGAGCATCAAAATAAAGTTTTAGCAGATATTAAGAAGTCATTCTACTAATCCTCTAATGACAGTAAGTTGACATGTAGCTGCAAAGTTACTAGAATGTCTAAAGTGGACTATCGAAATAAAATGTCACCCAGTTTACTTGTTATGTCCTTTTCATTAAAAAACAGTTGTGACTACAATTGCTTACTGTTAAAGTATACTTTAAAATGTACTCAACCTTCTTTGAAGTGGAAACAGGCCATGTCGAGGTCTGTCTAAATGGCTATTTTTCCTTCTAAAACATCTCAATAATCTTTGTTTAATTTACAACTAAAAAAAAAATCATTTCTTACAGTGTTTACAGAATATGCACATACAGTGTAGGTGTACCATTCATAAAAACAAACAAACTATTCATTTGAAATCCCAGAATAACCCTGAGACAATCGCATGCTGTTTGCTCTGAGGAATATTGCTCGGCGCTGGCGTTTGAGACCGAAGTGAGCTGTAGAAGAAGAAGCGCTAAATGGATTCTCTGCGATAACCTCAGACTCGCTCCAGTCCAAAATAAACCTAAATGTCAATCTGCGCTTGCCTGCGATGACAGCCGGCAGGCTAAGCCTATTTCCTCCAGAGTGAGGAACGCTTTCCTAATGCTTTCAATTTCCCTCAGCCTTGGAAAGAGACAGGACTGTACACAATGCTGCAATGACCTTGAGACAGACTGTCATGAAAGAAGATGCTTATATCATGCAAGCATTCAAGAGTTTGCATCCCATCCGTTCTCCGTAATGATGTTAGCACGCTGTGAGCAGAAGTGGCTTTGCATCGGGGTCTGAAATGCAGGAGTCTGGTAATACGATATCATGTTAATTGTGCGGGATCATCCTGCGCCGGCGCATCAATATAGTTAAAAGCATCATCGCTCCGTCAGTGATTTCCCTGTGGACACTAATGGAGGGTTTTATGACACGTTTTAAAAGCCTCAGCACACTGAATCCATCTCACACTCACGTGACCATGTTGCCAAACAAATACTGTCGTTCATTCATAATTGACGAGCTTCATTTGCTGTGTTTTACTGCAAGGAAAGCAAGATTTGAACTTTGAACCTGTCGCATGAGCTCGTCCCAAAAGAGCAAGATGGAAAATGTTGTTTCCAGGTCACAATTTTGAACGAAAGCATGATTTAAAAAAAACAAAGAAAGGTTGGGAAACGTATAATCAATCAAAAATACTATATGAATCGACTGTCATGTCAACGGGATCTCATTAATATTCATAAGTATTCAAATGTAAAGTGGGGTTCACTTTGTACATTTGATTAGACGCTGTAGAATATGATTGACAGCATATACCTTCTGCTTATGTACAACTTTACAGACAGGTATAAATGTCTACAAATCCTTTGAGGCTAATAGAATATTCATTGGAATTCATAGGTTGATTTGATCATATTTATAATACATGAGATTTAATTAAATATATTTAATTTATTTGATGATAATTATATCCAGACATGCAATGCAAATGACTGTTTTGATTAGTCCCATCTGGATTTTAAAAAGGTCGTTCTTGGATATTTTTAAAGAAGTCTCTCCATCATTTATTGACGAATGAGACTTTGGTCGTGGCAATAATCGTTTCATTTGAAAACATATTGACTTACGCACAAGCTAAGTAAGGTAAATGCTTGGGAACTTTATGTGCAATTCAAATATAGAAATATTAAACTTGAGTCTAGTCATTTTGGTAACGCTTTAGATTACAGCCCGGAAAGTACTGCGTAATTAAAGCAATTTTACAGCGTAACCTTCGGTAATTATAGTGTACCTGTAACGTACTTACAATATAAGTATAAGGGAACAATATTTTAAGTTTGGGGAATAAAGGGGTAACAACCAGGAGAATTAAACAATGATTTATACTGTAAGTATTGTAGAACTAAGGGGTACTTATTCTACTATTATTATGATATAACAATCTTACATTTGGGATCAATTTGGCAAGAACATACACTGCGTACCTTTTTGAAATAATGGTGAACCAGTACATACTGTATAGGCTTTTTAAATTCATAGATATGTACCCTGTAATTTTTAAAATGTAATCTTTTTAACAAAATTGCATTGAAAACGAAAACTATTGCAACTTTTGCTTAAATATTTGGGGAAAGATACTATTGTTTCATGTAGTGGTGCGGGCTGTAAATTAAAGTGGTGCTTGTTACCCTCTTGTTCCATGTAGTTACAGGGTAAGTACAATAAAAATGCATACACACAATCTTATATCACTGACTCGGAAACCTTTATTTATTATACAAGCACCACTTACCCTGTAACCACATGAAACAAGATATATTTCTTGCCTTGAAACATGTTAGCCCAAACTTAAACATCTGCACTTTTGCTATCAAAAAATAAATAAATAAAAGTATAAATGCATAGATATGTACACTGTAAAAAATAATCCTGTAAAAAAACGGTAAACTACTGGCAGCTGTGGTTGCCAGCATCATACCGTAACTATACGGTGTGTTACTGTTTTTGTGTTAGAGCATATAGCTGATAAATTAAAGTTTTCTACTGAAGATGACAGTATGGTATTTAGATGTTAATTTCAAAAACAGTAACACACCGTATTTTTACAGTATGATGCTGGCAACCACAGCTGCCAGTACTTTACCGTTTTTTTTACAGGATTATTTTTTACAGTGTACCCTGTAATTTAAAAAAAGCCTATACAGTGTGTATTGGTTCACAATTTTTACAAAACTTGCGCTAAACTGCTCCCAAATGTAATATTGTTTTATCATAATAGTAGAATAAGTACCCCTTAGTTCTATAATACTTACAGTATAAATATTTTTTTAATTCTCCTGGTTGTTACCCCTTTATTACCCAAACTTTACATATTGCTCCCTTATACTTACATGCAAGTACTTTATAGGTACACTATAATTACCGAAAGTTACTCTGTAAATTCCTCTTAATTACACAGTACTTTCCGGGCTGTAATCTAAAGCGCTACCGTCATTTTAAATATGTATAAAGCCATGTATGAGCATATTGATATCATACAATTCAGTGTCTGTCCAAGCATGCACAAACACACATGTACGTTACAGATGTGAATGAGATCATCATCCTCTAAAGTCTCAGTGCAATTCTCATCATCATCACCGCACTTTCATTTCTAACAGTAAATTACTGTGATGTCAGATACTTTGATTTTCCTCACTGTCATCACTTTTTTTTCCAGGCTACTTTGATAGGTATAAAATATTCAGAAGCCAGGCCCATGCAAAAGACAGCATTGATCGTGTCTTACAAGATGATGTATGACTGGGGTTCATGGTTTATTCATTAGCAAACACAGGTCTACTCCTAGGTCTACCTCGACACGTATCCAAACGGTGCGCTCAAACATGTGCGTCACACTATCGCTGCGTGGCAAACGCACTCAATTCACTGAGAGCTTCGTATTATTCTCTCATTGCACAGGTCAGTAGCTTCATTAAACTTTTACGAATGCAATGGTGTTTGGAATTAGCTTGCTTTTAGCCAGAGCGATCTGATCCATTTGTGCCGAGGGCCCATACGCAGAAGGTCAAGACAACATATTGAGTGCTCTACCAAATATGATGAGAAACCCAACGGAGGAGACTCGCGTATTAGAGAGCTGGGGATCTGATGCAGCGAAAGAGACAGGCATTAAGTGGAGAGAATTAGCCGCAGCAAACAATGCGCTTCCTGGAACAGAGATGGTCTAATCAAATCAATTTAACATAGAAAGTCTGCTGCCGCTAGATACAAATACACTGCCTTCAAATCAGCCAAACACAGAGCAGACAATCTCATTCGGTTTGGCAAATATTTGTACCAAACGTTTCAACACAATCTCATGGCAACTATTTCACTTTTTGCCGAATTGGTGAACGTGATTAGCCTGGGTTTCCCCATACTGCCTTACCGCAGCGCGATTCAATTCACGCTGAAAGGCAGTCTGGATACCATGGCCAGATTTTTCGCCTCATTTAGGGAACCAATCACAGAACGGGGAGGGAGCAGCAAGACGATGACGCGTCTATGCGACACACCGAAGCAGTTTGTTTATACCTATGGATCAAACATGGCAGTAGACGCGAAGTTACCTTTCTTTGCAGCCTTACGGCCGTTTCACATATAGGTTTCACACCGCAAGCGTGAGCGGCATTTGAGCAGCGCGTCAGCGTAACTACATCGTCACTGCAGCTGCGCGAGAGTATTCACACTGGAAGCGTTTGTACAGTGTCACAGCAGCGGCTCCAAAGCTACATATCGTTAGCCTCATAGCATAATTGCTTAAGTCATTTTGTGTTTTCCAAAACATTGAAATATGACTTCGGCATTATATATAAGCGAGCAATTCTTTACAAAAACAACTATACATTTGTTTTTAGAAGTTGGTCATTTTATAACATTGATAGTCTTGAAAGTTTGTAATGGGGAGGTGTACAACATTCGCATATACGTTAAATGTAATACAACAAAACAACCCAGAAAATGGCTCCAATCTATTAGTTTCAGTCATACTTTCGATGTTTACAAGACCGCAACTCCGCGGATAAAAAACAAAACACACAAATAAACCACACACTCGGTTTTGATTTGGGTTGTGCTAGCCTGTAGCTGTCTGTGTGTTAACGTTACATGAACTAAAATAACGTTTATATATAATATTTTCTGGCTAGTTTACTTTAGTTTTTTTATTTATATAATACACAACTTTCACCCAAACTGAATAATTAAAAACAAGTTTTTACCGGGTAAATCTTCTATAAATATTTTAGAGTCTTTATTTTCTTTTATTTGCCTACTCAAGTTCTTGTTAAAACTCACTAGACATGCTAATTCTGTGCATTTTGGGCAATTTTTGTGTGAAATCACATTTATTTTTGTCCATCAAAAGTGTGCTTTCACTTTAATTTAGCGTGAGCAATGCAGCAAAAAACAGATTCGAAACCCCCGCTTCACTGCTGCTCACGCGCCGCTCCTGCTCGACGCTCACGCGCTGCTCCCGGTGTGAATGCACTCATTGCTTAACATGCACGCCGAAAAATTACGCGCCGCTCACGCATGCGGTGTGAAACGGCCGTTATGGTGTGTTCACACCGAACGCGAATAGAGCGTCAAATACGCGTCTATCGCGTTTAGTTAGACGCTTGAACATTCGCTCGAGTTCAAATTTTTCAACTTGCGCGGAAGACATTCGCGGCAAACGCGTCGCCCAATTCGCGTCATTCGCAACGCCCGGCGCGAATGATGTGTCTATTCGCGTCTTTGCATTGACTTTGTATGTAATCTACTCGCCCAAATAATTAAATTCGCGTTCGGTGTGAACACACCATTAGATACACGCCATCGTGTAGGCTACACATAAATCTCTGACCCATCGGCCATCGTCGTCTCCCTCGCTATGCTCCCTCGTCTAATTTCTGTCGCTCTACATATACGTCATCTGGTATAATCGAAACGATTGGCTATGAGCTACGTACAGGCGCATTTGATAGACATTCTTAGCACCCAATAAACGGCTCTGGGCATTCGTAAACCACGCCTCAAATACGAGAAAATGAACATGTGGTTCCCAGACCCAATTCTCAACGAGATTGGGTCTGGCGTTAGCCAGGCTAGAACGTGATTTCACCAAGTACCACATGTTCCTGGATCAACTTTCCAATCAACCAATCAGATTTGAGGGACAAGTTTACAGTTTATGTCAAGTTTAGGCTTAGAACCAGGGTGAAGTACTTAATCATCAGTGTTATTCACCTTTCATTACCCTCTGATTTTAGGGGAAAGTTATAGGTAGGGGTAGGGATTGGGTAAGGACTACATTTTGGGACAGGGATGTTGATCCAGGACCATGTCTTACTTGACAAAATCACGGTGACCGGCCAATTCGTATGGATTTGTACAATCTCAGTCATGGCAGCTCAAATGGAAATGGACAGTGTTTATATGTTTGATCTTGACTGAATAGATCTGATGCTGCTGTTAGTTATTGTCAATACATGCATGACACGCTCACTTATAAATAAACAAATAAATACATAATTAGGTAACACTTTACTTGAAGTGGTGTGCATAAGACTGACACATGTCATGAATATGAAGGAGGTTTTATGCATGTTTATAACAACATTAAGTCATTAAGTGTCATTCGCTCAATTATGACATTTTTAATGCAAATATGACATTGTTTGAGATGTCTTTGTTTGTCAGGGAACGTTCTCAGAACGTCTCTCAAAGTTATGAACAAACATTATTCCAGTAACATTAATAGAAAGTGATCTGACAATGTTAAAACGTTTTTTTATACATCGTTCATGGAATAGTTTTACCTGAAACATTTAGTTGGAAATTAAATTAGAACATTCAAAAGGAACGTTCCCAAAATGTTTGCAAAACGATAAAATGGATCGTTCCCTTGCCTTTTGAATAACCAAGAAAAAAACGCTGATAGAACATTTAAAAAGATGGACGTTTTGAACGTTCAGAGAACATTCAAAGATAACGTTTTTAATGGGAATGGTAGCAAAACATTATTTTTTTCTGATACAGTGGGCAAAATGGCATGGTACATCATGATAGGTTATAAACCAACTTCAAATCAAACACATGTACATTCGTGTTTAACAGGAACAAGCATTTGTAAGCAAGAGCGTGTTTTCATCTCATTAAAATTAGCAGGAGTCCAGGCCTGAAAACGCTTGTTCCAGCGGCAGCATATGTATTTGGCGTAGTGTTGCAATTTCTGTCTGGCTGTGCATCTGTGCTCCGACTCCAACGCCACGCGAGCCCATTAGAGCCCGTTCTTCCCACCTCGGATCCAGCTGAACTAATGGCTGAGGAGAAGCTAACACATCACAGCATCTGACACTTGCAGTCAGTGTGTTACATTAGAAAGAACTGGTTAGCGCAGATTTCATTTAGTCCTTTCACATTGAATACTCTTTGCCACACCGGGAGGGGAAAGATATCATGCACATTTCATGCTACATTGGTTAAAAAAAGAAGACTGTGCACTGCCTTTCCTCTAACTAAAACAGATCTTTATGACTCCAGATATAATAGAGGAGCTATTAGATGAATGTCCTTTATGTTAGGTGGCGTATGAAAAGGCGTAGTCACTGCAAGAACATCATCTTTACTTACGAGGCGTTCTTCATCAAGGGCTGAACTCTCACTTTAATGGCCTGTAGATGAAAAACAGCATTATTTTGAATGAGGGAAAATGAGATATTTGACCACTGAAGAACATTTGAGAGGGTAATCAGGGCGATAATGAAGACGTGGATCTCCAATGGGTTAAAAGAGCCAAAACAAGGGTCTGCTTTTGGGAAAAATCAGATAAATTAAAGTCACTTACAGACTGTGAACCTTGTCTTTTCTTGGCAAATCGTTGAGGGACAAACTAACTGCATAGTCACTGCCAAAACCTTCACACTTTCCAATCTGTTCATTAATCTATTTATTTATAGAAGCACAGCATTGGCAGTCTTGATAGCATTATGGACATCTCATTGACTGCATTCAGACTTCTGATCTCATTCTGAACTGTAACAAATCATTTTTTGTAATGGTGTACATATATTTGCAGCTTTGACTTTGTCCACCTGATCTTATTTAGTTTTGGCCATGCTTTATGAAAAAATGTGACGACATTTCTGCAATAACACGTTGCTTCTTACTTCCAAAGTGAAAAGTCCAGTGAGTGATGCTAAAAGTGTGTTCAGTTTACAGATGAACATGAATCTGGAAATGTTTTATTATGTCGGTTGTTGTATGTATCGTGGCATTTCTGGAATGAAATGTCCGGTGAGTGGCGATACAAGGTTAATGCTCTTTTGCATTTGAAAATAACGTACACCACCTACACAAAACTCGACCTTAGACCTAACCGATAGTGTTGACAAAAGCAAAGATGAGATAAAACACATTTGCTGAAGCAACCATGACATTTAGTGCTTATAATCACAAGTGCAATGCTGTGTTGGATGAGCTATACTGAGCAAGTTTACTACATCAGAAAAGACAAACATATGGAGCTGCTTATGTGATGAACACGTCAACATGTTTAGATTATGAATCATGCACTAAAGTGCTTCTAGTACTGTGCAAGGAACCACACAAAAATAAGTATTTGTTAATCAATAATCTGCTGTAATCACAAAAAGGAATACACGTTGTTGGTGTTTTACTGCAACAGGTTTTATTTCAGCTGGAAACTGCAGTGAGTATTGTGTGTATCAGGACATATTTGGAGCAAAAATGTAGATAAAGGCCCATTTTTTCGATTAGCCGTTTTTTTTTGCAACATGCTGATTCAATTTTGCAATGCATGAAATGTGTAAATAAACTTTATTAAGCCTGTTTACACATTAAAAGACTGAAAAATTATTTATTTAGTGTTAAAACGTCAACACAAAATATAGGCTTTTATGAAGCCACATAAAATACTGTATGAACTATATTCACGTCTTTCCTGCTGACTGAATCAAGTCAATTTAAGCAGTTTATAGCCACACTTTGGGGTTCGGATTATGTTCAGTGTAGATTAATGTCCATTTGGATGTAAATGTGATCTCCATTCTCATGTAAATTAGATTTCACAACAATGCACATGAAATTCAATGGCACATTCCCATAACCATTTTACTGTTATTAAAAGAAACACTCAGAGTTATAACGCAGAAATTTAGCTGCATTCAGTGATACAGTGATAATATGGACACTGTAATACATTGTTACATCAGTTTTACTTCAATAATATATCATTCCATCAAATCCCTGCATCGGTGATCCTCCGTGAGTTCAGAGCTGGGATTAAACCCTGATGTTTCGGCCATTTTTATCCTCTCGATCCGCTGGATAAGGACTCAAGGCGTGTGATTGGCCAGCTGCTGTTCGCTCAGAGCGTTTTATTCACCTCATGGAAGCACAAACTAGCCGTGCTTTATAAATCCGGCTCTTCTGCAACACCCAGAATATGATGTTCACTTGTGCATGTGCTGAATTATCCTCGTCACATTTGCAGATTATGGACGTCTGCATTATTGACACATCTCTCCCCAGCCAAATGTTGACATCACAGGACGCTTTCTTCTGTTTCAGGTTGGTTTGTTAATGAAACCGCACGGACCCGCAGGTTAAAGGGCAGAAAGTTGCAGGATCTTCCCCTCGACACACATTGCCCAGCTAATTACTACGACTCAGGAAAATTCCCAACCAGCTGGCCTATGACATCATTAAGCATTAATTCAGCATTTACTCTCTAATGTAAGCGCTAACACAACGCCTGCAATCGCTGGGTAATTTACGCAGGTGCACGGCCATTAGAGGATAATTGTGAAAAGCTTTTCAATGAAAGTTGTGGTCAGGTGAAACGACATGGTGTGTAAACAAATCAGTGTAATGTTAATGACCCGGCTGATTAAAACAGCCCCAGGACACTGGAACTACTGGACGTTTGTAGGGAAACTACTGAGGCATTTTCTTTGAAAATAGAAGAAAAGTCTGTTTGTTATCATTTACTCAAACTGTTCCAAACCTGTCAGACTTTCTTCTGTGAAACAGAGACAATATGGTTACAAGGACTGGACATTAACACTCAACCACCCGCCAAATGCGGCAGTGGCGTGTAACGCAGTCACTCCATATATACATTTTTCAATTGTAGTCTTTTAAAAAGGCATCTGAAATAATAAACTAAGTTCAATGTAGTGTTGTCAAAAATATAATTTGTTTTAAATGCTTGGTGAGTAGCCACGTTATGTTTTAAGTGAAAGTAAACAGTTGAGAGAGAAAACACACGTGTAACAGTCTATTGGATCCGTGCGTCAGGTTTTAAAGTGACAGCAGCCTAATAAACCTGCTGCCAAATTATGAGATACTATTCAAATGTAGTTTTCCCCATGGTATCGATGTCAAAATTGTGGCCAGTGAAAATGCTGAGTGGCTCGTAACTTTGTAAAAACCACTAGACACAGTGGCTGGGGAGCAAACAAGTTAAAGGAGTAGTTCACTTTTTAAAAAACTTTTGCTGATAATTTACTCACCCCCATGTCATCCAAGATGTCCATGTCTTTCTTTCTTCAGTCGAAAAGAAATTAATGTTTTTGATGAAAACATTCCAGGATTTTTCTCCATATAATGGACTTCAATGGTAGCCAAACGGTTCAAGGTCTAAATGGCCGTTTCAGTGCAGCTTCAAAGGGCTTTAAACGACACCAGACGATGAATAAGGGTCTTATCTAGCGAAACGATCGGTCATTTCAAAAATAAATAAAAAAGTTAAAGTTTTATATGCACAAATGCTCGTCTTGCGAACTCTCCTGTTCAAACTTGTTCATCAAAATGAACGAATCTTTTTTCGAGTCATTGACTCGTTCATCAAAATGAACGAATCTTTTTTTGAGTCATTGACTCGAAAAAAGATTTGTTCATTTTGATGAACGAGTTCGAACAGGAGAGTTCGCAAGGCGAGCATTTGTGCCTATAAAACGTTAACTTTTTTATTTATTTTTTAAATGACCGATCGTTTCGCTAGATAAGACCCTTATTCATCGTCTGGTATCGTTTAAAGCCCTTTGAAGCTGAACTGAAACGGTCATTTAGACCTTGAACCGTTTGGCTACCATTGAAGTCCATTATATGGAGAAAAATCCTGGAATGTTTTCATCAAAAACATTAATTTCTTTTCGACTGAAGAAAGAAAGACATGGACATCTTGGATGACATGGGGGTGAGTAAATTATCAGCAAAAGTTTTTTTTTAAAGTGAACTACTCCTTTAATGTCAAGCCCTGGTTGTTACGATGAATGTGTACTGAAGACTTTAAGATCTGAAAAGGATGCAAAATCACCATAAATGTGGTGGATGAAGTCAAACCCAACAAACCAAAGGCATTATTCGCTGAATTTTTATAATACTCACGTTCTAAATCATTTTGAGTCAAATGATGAATCAGTTGATCTGGTTCATAAAGCCGGTGTAAATGATTCATTCACAGTTAGAGTAAAAACTTAACTGCAATTTCTGTAATTTCTTCTTTTTCTGTTTGTGTATGTGTATTCCTGTGTGTACAATATTGGTTCTCATTAAAAAAAGATTTATTCGAAGATTCATTGGACTGATCACTGGAACTCATTGATTTAAAGAACCGGTCACAGCGTTTAACAGCTCAATGGAGGGGGAAATTCCTACAATGTTCAGAAAATTAAAAACATCGGCTAAATATACACTTTATTTCACAAAGTTGTTGTTCAGTTCATTATAATTACTTTGCAGAATAATAAAATCAGCACAAAAGTCTATATTTGCTGAGCATCACCTAATAATTATGAGCAAGAGGAAAACCCACATGAACAGCGAGTCTGTTCAAAGATTTCAAAGCAAAGAGAGACATTGCATTGATCAAATTTATATGGCAGATTCATAATGAAAACATCACTGTTCCTCCTCCACAATACGGTGTGATTAAAGATGCAGAAACAGAAATATGTGTTTCTACATGAGCCTAGTATTGTGAACACAAGAACTTTTAACAAGGCAACTAATTATTTAGTGTAAAGAGCCGAGCTGTAGATGAAACGATGACGAAACTGTATTTTTCACAGGACTAGACGCTGGACAAATAGGTCTATGATTGCTTTTCTGTCACTGCTTTTTCATTGCTTTTCATCTATGAAAACCCATTTGAAGTGTACACTTGTCATCATTGTTGTGAATGGTTGAGGTCTCTCTCTCGCTCTCTCTCTCTCTGTCTGGTGGAAATGAGGTGTGCAGATTTTCGAATCCTCCTCTACTTTTCTGGACAGACACCTCTGAACAGCTGTTGTCATGGAAACGCTTTCACGGTCCGTGATGGTGTGTGTCATGAATCAGCGTAATCCAATAGAAAGTGACCACTAAAGAAATAAAGGGAGCGGTAGCATGCATAAACTTGATTTTGAGATGGGCTCTCTTCTTCTATCAGGCGTGTCCAACACGGTCTGCTGGATATTAAAACTGCAAATCGATGTTGTTTTTGTTTTGACATTTGCGATGACCGTTCCACAGCGCTGGGATATCAGTGAACATGAAATAACCCTCAAAGAAGAATCCCAGTGTTAATGTCACCCGAATCAGACATGATCGCTGAGCTGCATAACGGCACCGTCTCACTTCTCTGTGATGTGTTTGGGTGATCATGCAATTAGGAGATTCGTTTCTGTCCCCAATAGTGCAATTTTAAAGGAATAGGATGCATTCTAATAGCTTCAAATGTTTTTATTGGGCCTCTTGTATTTCCTACATTTTATGAGTAAGGTTTTTGCCAGAATTTCATTATTTTGTGATAATTTGTGATCGCCTCAGTCACCTTTAAAACTCAGCAGGGTTCGACTCATCCCCGTATCTGAGTCTGCGTGTTCTTCAATCTGCAGCAACACCAGCGTCACAAGGAGAGGACAATGTGTGTGTGCATTTATTGATAGATGGTTATGATAGGGGCGGCAGTGGCTCAGTGGTTCATGTTGGTTGTCTACAAACCGTAAGGTTGGTGGTTCAATCCTCGGTTCCACCTGACCAAGTGTCGAGGTGTCCATGAGCAAGACACATAACCCCAGCTGCTCCCGACGAGCTGGATGGCGCCTTGCATGGCTGCCGTCGCCCGTCGGTGTATGAATGAGTGAGTGAATGGGTGAATGTGAGGCAAATTGTAAAGCACTTTGGTGGCCATTGGGTCTGTGAAAGCGCTATATAAATGCAGTCCATTTACCATATCTGCATCTGTGTAGTGCTTTGTCATAAATGCAGTTTACATAATATGATGCAGGAGCAATTCAAAACGGGTTTCCCATCCACTGTAAAAATCGCATGCTTGTTTGTTTTTTGTTTTTTTTAATGAAATTCCTTCCATCCAAATGGCATTAGACTTTGTGACTTTTCCTACTTTTGCTATACCTCATATTTCACTGCAATAAAATTGCAAAAATGTGTTATAATATCCATTTTATAATAAATACAAAAGCAAAACACATGAAAAGAACTATAAAAGAAATTGACAATAGTAAATGAGCTAATGAGTGGTCCTCTGCAGCCATCTACTGGTTATAGTGGTAATTTCATGTCATTTTCATGTTAAAAGTGTTAAATCCTCCACTAAATCATGCCACATCTTCCGTGTTATCTCCATGAATGAAAATGAGAAATGTATATGTATTTACTGCACACAAGTACTTAAAAAAAATAATGTTACGTCCAGACAATTACAGTACTATAAAGTTTGTCTATAATCTTAATAAATATGAATGAATATTAGCTGGTTATTTTAAATGATTTGAAGTTGATTCAATATTCAGGGATTGACTCGATGGGTAGTGTAGAACCTACTGTACTGTTCATGCCTACCCTAGTATACAAACAATATAATATTATTTTTTTTTAAATCATACCCTCATTGGGGACTGAGCCTAAATCCTGATATTAAAACCCCCGAATCGCCCCTGGTTGAGACACACGGACGATCTAAAGTATCCAGATAGAAATGTGTTGTCAAGGGGAAATTGCCCAAGCAACATCGCTCGGCAACATTGCTCAAAAAAGTGTATCACCACCTTTAGTTTAATTTTTCACGACAACATGCACTCAAAAGTGTCCGTAATTGAAGAATCACCCGTTTATGGTCTGTGTTGGGAAAGACGGATGGGAACGGGAACGCTTAGCGTTGCACTATCAAAGGCAAATGCTCTAACACCCTGAAGGGACTTTTATATTAGCAGCCTGCGAGATTTATACAACATTTTACGAGGCCATTTCATTGCTTTCTTATTAGACAGGAACAGGTGGAGACATGGCGGCGTTCCTGTCTAACGTCGAAGGCGGGGGGATAGGGGGGTTGGGGGTTGTGTGCCGAACAGGGAATTAAGATTGTGTGATGAGAATCGCTAATAGATCTAGTCTTGTCAGTAATCACCATCCACTGCTAAATGTGATGATGTTTATCCTGGCCTCAGCAGATAAGAGTCTCTCTCTCTCTCTCTCTCTCTCTCTCTCTCTCTCTCTCTCTCTCTCTCTCTCTCTATCCTAAAAACAATTCTATCTCTCTCTCTATCCTACAAACAATTCTATCCATTCTATAACCACAAAACCCATTTTATCCCATGATTCAATATTTGCTTTAACATTCTGATATTCGTTTTAGCTGTGAATTCTCTGAGAGCAGATT
Organism: Rhinichthys osculus; assembly: GCA_029959095.1. Taxonomy (NCBI): domain Eukaryota; kingdom Metazoa; phylum Chordata; class Actinopteri; order Cypriniformes; family Leuciscidae; genus Rhinichthys; species Rhinichthys osculus. The sequence goes on from JARWKJ010000006.1 coordinate 52,024,285, forward strand.
ATTTAGTATTCATGTGAGATGGAATTGGCAGAGGTGGGAGACTCGAGTCATATGACTTGACTCGAGTCAGACTCGAGTCGCAATTTTCTGGACTTGAGACTTACTTGACTAGATCTCTGAAAAGACTCGACTTGACTTTAGACTTGCTCCTTGTGACTTTAGACTTGACTCGGACTTGTGCCTATTTACTTGAAATGACTTGTGGAAAAATTTTTTTTTTTCAATTATTGTGATTTGTTAAATATATTTAAAGGGACACTTCACCCATTTGCATTAAGAGGTCCATTGTTAGACAACCAGTCATACTATTGAATGGTCGTGCAACATTCTTTCATTTTCCCCTGACACGAGAGAAATCCACTATTTACCTTTTTCACTTCCTCCTACAATGACGCAAAAATCGTCATTTGACGTCATTGTAGGAGGAAGTGTAAAAAGGGGGGATTTCTGTATTGACTACAAGCACAAATTCCCACCCTTTCAAACCCGCCCATAGGGGGTTGGACCTAATGCGCTAACAGAGCTATCACAGATCAGTGGGTGGGACTTCACTTGCAGATACTGAAATCAATATCAGCCATCTTGTTTATAAGCTAAGCTAACAAGCGCTGTGGAGATAGGAAGTTACGACAATGACGGAAGAAACTAAACATGATATGGAAGAAGAGGATTTAGAAATTCTGCTGCTCGAATCCGATGTTCGTGGCTATATTTACGAGCCGCAGTATAGTGAAGAGCAGCTGAGGCTGATGGAGGAACAGGAGGCGGACGAGGAGCCCGGACTGGCTCGAGCTGGGCGGACTGCTGGTGCCTGTGCTCTCGCTGTGCGCTACGGACACCGATAGAGTCCGTCTGCTGCAGAGAATTTCAACGATCGCAATTTCTCCTGGACGAAATCTCTGAATCAGACGAGCGCACGGACGTTTGTGTTGTGATGTGAACCATCCTAGTGTCGCACCGCATATGTTCTGACTGAACATCCAGGTAGCGTGCAATAATTCACCATATAGAAAGAAATACAAACGAGGAGTAATTCGCTAATGAGTTTGCCAATGTAACGGGGTTCGTTGTTGTGGGAAGAAGGAGGCGGGAACCGGCGAACATTTAAACATTTTAATAGTAAAATAAACAAATACAAAACAAAAGTGTAAGCCAGCTGGCCACACACAACAGAAACAAAACATAAAATCAGGCCTGTTCCTTTTGTGCTTCCGCTCCTCCGTGAGAGATATGAGACCGCTGCACAGGTGTCATTCATTATCACTCGCGTCGTCCTCTCACGCACCTCGCCCTCGTCCTGCTCGCCACAGCCAACTAACTAGACATTTTGTGTGAAATGAATTTCAAACTCATTTGGCAGCTAACGTTAGCCTTGTAGACGGAAGAGTGATTTCTCTGATGTTTGCGCTGTTCTGGATTAGTGGGAGTGGCTTGCGGAGCTGTGCAATGTGGTGCATTGTGGGAGTTGTTGTCTTACATACAAATGCGCCCTAAAGTTATTTTCTGTCTTTTCTTGGTCAAGAGGGCACCAAATTCAAAATTTATTTTACATTTTGACTACATATATAACCCACTTTCAATAAATATTAATGTTGAAATGGGTGAAGTGACCCTTTAAGAATGAGGGAGCGCGGGCGCGGGCGGTAATGCACTCACGTTTGTGCGGGTTGAGGGAGAATATAACGATTCGCGGGACTCCCGCAAACTAGAAGTATCTATGAATAAAACATAAAAACTAATAAATTTTTATTCATCTGTTGCAGAAAAGCAATAAGAACAACTAAAACAAAATAGAAACGATTTACAGGCCAGATGTTTCTATTTCTAACATGTTTGCAGCGTTGAGCGATGTAGCCAATCACAGACATTATGTGTTGATTTCTAGGAACGCAATGGCCAATCAGAAGCATTTACCATAGACTTCCCACACCGCTCAAAACTGACTTTTTGTTCAGTGCTTAATTCTGTATGCTGGCAAATACTCTAATTATAACAAACAAAGTGTATATATTATGAAAGCTTCATTGATAATAACAGAGATCGCGATGAACTGATGTCAGCTTTTTAGGAATTATTATGGGAGCGCACTTTTCGCGCAGTCATGTCAAACCTTGCACGCAGGAGCTGCTTGCTTTTATGTTTTAACAGTGGTTTGTGTGTTAATGCTTTAATATCAAATAATTTATCAGGAGCATTTAAGCTGATGTGTATGGTGGTGACACATAGGCTAACTTGAAAGTGTTTGGAAGTGTATATAGTGTGTCTTAACTAAACCAGCGCTGTTTTGTCTAAAATAGGACTGAGTCGCCGAGCAGTGATGGTTCTGTGTGTCACCGATCAGTGATGGTTCTGTGTGTCGACAGCAGTGATGGTTCTGTGTGTCGACAGCAGTGATGGTTCTGTGTGTCGACAGCGGTGATGGTTCTGTGTGTCGACAGCGGTGATGGTTCTGTGTGTCGACAGCAGTGATGGTTCTGTGTGTCGACAGCAGTGATGGTTCTGTGTGTCGACAGCAGTGATGGTTCTGTGTGTCGACAGCAGTGATGGTTCTGTGTGTCGACAGCAGTGATGGTTCTGTGTGTCGACAGCAGTGATGGTTCTGTGTGTCGACAGCAGTGATGGTTCTTTGTTTCGACGAGCAGTGATGGTTCTGTGTGTCCACAGCAGTGATGGTTCTGTGTGTCGACAGCAGTGATGGTTCTGTGTGTCGACAGCAGTGATGGTTCTGTGTGTCGACAGCAGTGATGGTTCTTTGTTTCGACGAGCAGTGATGGTTCTGTGAGTCGACAGCAGTGATGGTTCTGTGTGTCGACAGCAGTGATGGTTCTGTGTATCGACAGCAGTGATGGTTCTGTGTTTTTCGCCAGCAGTGATGGTTCTGTGTGTCGACAGCAGTGATGGTTCTGTGTGTCGACAGCAGTGATGGTTCTGTGTCTCGACAGCAGTGATGGTTCTGTGTGTCGACAGCAGTGATGGTTCTTTGTTTCGACGAGCAGTGATGGTTCTTTGTGTGGACGAGCAGTGATGGTTCAGTGTGTCGACAGCAGTGATGGTTCTGTGTGTCGACAGCAGTGATGGTTCTGTGTGTCGACAGCCGTGATGGTTCTGTGTGTCGACAGCAGTGATGGTTCTGTGTGTCGACAGCAGTGATGGTTCTGTGTGTCGACAGCAGTGATGGTTCTGTGTGTCGACAGCAGTGATGGTTCTGTGTGTCGACAGCCGTGATGGTTCTGTGTGTCGCCGAGCAGTGATGGTTCTGTGTGTCGACAGCAGTGATGGTTCAGTGTGTCGACAGCAGTGATGGTTCTGTGTGTCGACAGCAGTGATGGTTCTGTGTGTCGACAGCAGTGATGGTTCTGTGTGTCGACAGCAGTGATGGTTCTGTGTGTCGACAGCAGTGATGGTTCAGTGTGTCGACAGCAGTGATGGTTCTGTGTGTCGACAGCAGTGATGGTTCTGTGTGTCGACAGCAGTGATGGTTCTGTGTGTCGACAGCAGTGATGGTTCTGTGTGTCGACAGCATTGATGGTTCAGTGTGTCGACAGCAGTGATGGTTCTGTGTATCGACAGCAGTGATGGTTCTGTGTGTCGACAGCAGTGATGGTTCTGTGTGTCGACAGCAGTGATGGTTCTGTGTGTCGACAGCAGTTATGGTTCTGTGTGTCGACAGCAGTGATGGTTCTGTGTGTCGACAGCAGTGATGGTTCTGTGTGTCGACAGCAGTGATGGTTCTGTGTGTCGACAGCAGTGATGGTTCTGTGTGTCGACAGCAGTGATGGTTCTGTGTGTCGACAGCAGTGATGGTTCTGTGTGTCGACAGCAGTGATGGTTCTGTGTGTCGACAGCAGTGATGGTTCTGTGTGTCGACAGCAGTGATGGTTCAGTGTGTCGACAGCAGTGATGGTTCTGTGTGTCGACAGCAGTGATGGTTCTGTGTGTCGACAGCAGTGATGGTTCTGTGTGTCGACAGCAGTGATGGTTCTGTGTGTCGACAGCAGTGATGGTTCTGTGTGTCGACAGCAGTGATGGTTCAGTGTGTCGACAGCAGTGATGGTTCAGTGTGTCGACAGCAGTGATGGTTCTGTGTGTCGACAGCAGTGATGGTTCAGTGTGTTGACAGCAGTGATGGTTCTGTGTGTCGACAGCAGTGATGGTTCTGTGTGTCGACAGCAGTGATGGTTCTGTGTGTCGACAGCAGTGGTGGTTCTGTGTGTCGACAGCAGTGATGGTTCAGTGTGTCGACAGCAGTGATGGTTCTGTGTGTCGACAGCAGTGATGGTTCTGTGTCTCGACAGCAGTGATGGTTCTGTGTGTCGACAGCAGTGATGGTTCTGTGTGTTGACAGCAGTGATGGTTCTGTGTGTCAACGAGCAGTGATGGTTCTGTGTGTCGACAGCATTGATGGTTCTGTGTGTCGACAGCAGTGATGGTTCTGTGTGTCGACAGCAGTGATGGTTCTGTGTGTCGACAGCATTGATGGTTCTGTGTGTCGACAGCATTGATGGTTCAGTGTTTCGACAGCATTGATGGTTCTGTGTGTCGACAGCAGTGATGGTTCTGTGTGTCGACAGCATTGATGGTTCAGTGTGTCGACAGCAGTGATGGTTCTGTGTGTCGACAGCAGTGATGGTTCTGTGTGTCGACAGCAGTGATGGTTCTGTGTGTCGACAGCAGTGACGGTTCTGTGTGTCGACAGCAGTGACGGTTCTGTGTGTCGACAGCAGTGACGGTTCTGTGTGTCGACAGCAGTGATGGTTCTGTGTGTCGACAGCAGTGATGGTTCTGTGTGTCGACAGCAGTGATGGTTCTGTGTGTCGACAGCAGTGATGGTTCTGTGTGTCGACAGCAGTGATGGTTCTGTGTGTCGACAGCAGTGATGGTTCTGTGTGTGGACAGCAGTGATGGTTCTGTGTGTCGACGAGCAGTGATGGTTCTGTGTTTCGACAGCAGTGATGGTTCTGTGTGTCGACAGCAGTGATGGTTCTGTGTGTCGACAGCAGTGATGGTTCCGTGTGTCGACAGCAGTGATGGTTCTGTGTGTCGACAGCAGTGATGGTTCTGTGTCTCGACAGCAGTGATGGTTCTGTGTGTCGACAGCAGTGATGGTTCTGTGTGTTGACAGCAGTGATGGTTCTGTGTGTCAACGAGCAGTGATGGTTCTGTGTGTCGACAGCATTGATGGTTCTGTGTGTCGACAGCAGTGATGGTTCTGTGTGTCGACAGCAGTGATGGTTCTGTGTGTCGACAGCATTGATGGTTCAGTGTGTCGACAGCAGTGATGGTTCTGTGTGTCGACAGCAGTGATGGTTCTGTGTGTCGACAGCAGTGATGGTTCTGTGTGTCGACAGCAGTGACGGTTCTGTGTGTCGACAGCAGTGACGGTTCTGTGTGTCGACAGCAGTGACGGTTCTGTGTGTCGACAGCAGTGATGGTTCTGTGTGTCGACAGCAGTGATGGTTCTGTGTGTCGACAGCAGTGATGGTTCTGTGTGTCGACAACAGTGATGGTTCTGTGTGTCGACAGCAGTGATGGTTCTGTGTGTCGACAGCAGTGATGGTTCTGTGTGTCGACAGCAGTGATGGTTATGTGTGTCGACAGCAGTGATGGTTCTGTGTGTCGACAGCAGTGATGGTTCTGTGTGGCGACAGCAGTGATGGTTCTGTGTGTCAACGAGCATTGATGGTTCTGTGTGTCGACAGCATTGATGGTTCTGTGTGTCGACAGCAGTGATGGTTCTGTGTGTCGACAGCAGTGATGGTTCTGTGTGTCGACAGCAGTGATGGTTCTGTGTGTCGACAGCATTGATGGTTCAGTGTGTCGACAGCAGTGATGGTTCTGTGTCTCGACAGCAGTGATGGTTCTGTGTGTCGACACCAGTGATGGTTCTGTGTGTTGACAGCAGTGATGGTTCTGTGTGTCAACGAGCATTGATGGTTCTGTGTGTCGACAGCAGTGACGGTTCTGTGTGTCGACAGCAGTGACGGTTCTGTGTGTCGACAGCATTGACGGTTCTGTGTGTCGACAGCATTGATGGTTCTGTGTGTCGACAGCATTGATGGTTCAGTGTTTCGACAGCAGTGATGGTTCTGTGTGTCGACAGCATTGATGGTTCTGTGTGTCGACAGCAGTGATGGTTCTGTGTGTCGACAGCAGTGATGGTTCTGTGTTTCGACAGCAGTGATGGTTCTGTGTGTCGACAGCAGTGATGGTTCTGTGTGTCGACAGCATTGATGGTTCTGTGTGTCGACAGCAGTGATGGTTCTGTGTGTCGACAGCAGTGATGGTTCTGTGTTTCGACAGCAGTGATGGTTCTGTGTGTCGACAGCAGTGATGGTTCTGTGTGTCGACAGCATTGATGGTTCAGTGTGTCGACAGCAGTGATGGTTCTGTGTGTCGACAGCAGTGATGGTTCTGTGTGTCGACAGCAGTGATGGTTCTGTGTGTCGACAGCATTGATGGTTCAGTGTGTCGACAGCAGTGATGGTTCTGTGTGTCGACAGCAGTGATGGTTCTGTGTGTCGACGGCAGTGATGGTTCTGTGTGTCGACAGCAGTGATGGTTCTGTGTGTCGACAGCATTGATGGTTCAGTGTGTCGACAGCAGTGATGGTTCTGTGTGTCGACAGCATTGATGGTTCTGTGTGTCGACAGCAGTGACGGTTCTGTGTGTCGACAGCAGTGATGGTTCTGTGTGTCGACAGCAGTGATGGTTCTGTGTGTCGACAGCAGTGATGGTTCTGTGTGTCGACGGCAGTGATGGTTCTGTGTGTCGACAGCAGTGATGGTTCTGTGTGTCGACAGCATTGATGGTTCAGTGTGTCGACAGCAGTGATGGTTCTGTGTGTCGACAGCATTGATGGTTCTGTGTGTCGACAGCAGTGATGGTTCTGTGTGTCGACAGCAGTGATGGTTCTCTGTGTCGACAGCAGTGATGGTTCTGTGTGTCGACAGCAGTGATGGTTCTGTGTGTCGACAGCAGTGATGGTTCTGTGTGTCGACAGCAGTGATGGTTCTGTGTGTCGACAGCAGTGATGGTTCTGTGTGTCGACAGCCGTGATGGTTCTGTGTGTCGACAGCAGTGATGGTTCTGTGTGTCGACAGCAGTGATGGTTCTGTGTGTCGACAGCAGTGATGGTTCTGTGTGTCGACAGCAGTGATGGTTCTGTGTGTCGACAGCAGTGATGGTTCTGTGTGTCGACAGCAGGCCTGCGAGACCCGGTTAGCCTCGGTCTACGGGCCAGAGATCTGAGGACCGCGGGACACATTCACCGACACACACTAATGTGCCGTTTCGTTTTGACATCACCTGTCACGAGGGAGGAGAGCACGTTTAATTTGATGAGATACTTACGTGGAGTAATTAATCATTGCCTCCTGAATGGAAAACTTCCCCCTGAAACTCTCTCCTGCTCTTTCTCAGTCGGTCTCATTATAAGCTTGTCTAAATTATGGAATTTTATCTCTCATTTCTGATGTTTTAATCTGGCATTTTTAGTTTATATCTTTCAATTATTTTTTTGTTTGTTTGTTTCTGCAACTTTTAAAAAATCTTGTGGCCCTTTTAATTCTGAGAAAATATAATTGCAATTTTTTACTTGCAATTGTGAGTTTATTACAAACAAAAAGAAGAAATGTCATCCCTATTAAAAATTTTTTTTTTTAAATGCTGAGATGTAAACCACGAGCCCTAGAGGGACATGGTGATGTAAGAAAATATGGAAAATAATATTTCTCTGCTTTTGCATTTTGTTCTTTGGGGAACGCAAACATTTTGAGAACAAAAGCATTGACAAATTTGTTTTTTCCCATCTCCGTTTTTTTTTGTGAAGAAAATTCACAATTGTGAGATAAAAAATTGCAATTACTTTCGAATTCAAATATCATGCAAAAGTTCATGTATTTCAGTAATTCAAATTAAAAGGTGAAACATATATAGTATATATAACTATATACATATGCATGATTATACTTTTCAATGGGCCGACATTTCTGTTTTTAAAATCCTTTTTTTATTGATTTAATGTAATTTTCTAATTTTCTGAGACTTTTAATTTGGGGTTTTCATAAGCTGTAAGACATAATCATCAAAATTATAACTTTTGCACGATATTCAAATTTTTAATTTATAATATACTTCATTTCCACAAGTAAGTGAATAAACAGCCTTTAAATCCTTCCTTTAAAAACTTTCTCTGATCTGCATCGTCACTTCTAGCAGAACTATACGATTTTGTACAAACAATCCATCACTATAATTAACTAGTTATTGTTTTATTAATGCCCAACAGACAATCTGGAGTACGTGGAGCTCACGGATAGGCCTAAGGTCAAATGGGACGGAGCTTGTTTTGCTATAATGTGCAATGAGCCCTGTCCATCGCAATTAATTATGGGTTATGATTTACCTCTGCTATAATCATGCAGCACTTTATCTACACTACATCTAGAATGACCAATTAAAGTCACCACAAGGCAACAAAGTGATACAAGAGTACAGAAAAACACTTGTAACTAAATGCAAAACTTGCATTACAGTATGTTAAATTTTACGGTCAAATACTGTAAAAAAAAAAAAATATATATATATATATATATATATATATACAGAGGATGTTTTGGTGCGTTGGATATAATAATATAAACTCTGCACACTACTCTCGAGGTTTCAAAATCACAAAAAAGAGAGCAAAGTGTAGACCTTCCTCTTACAAACACAAAACACACACGTCACACACATTTGAGAACGCGTCATTTAGTGTGAAATAAAATACTGTAACTTGTAATGGTTTTTGGATGCAAAAAGTATAAACCATTTTTTCCCCATACACTTAACAGGAGATACACAACTATGTATTTAGGCCATATGAGATTCAGTGGCCACCTGCCATTGTTACCTTAAGATTTAACCCTGAAAAATAATTGTGTTGAATGTGTTTCGGTTTAAGACAGTAGAATTTGGTGTTTTGGAGCCAGAAACTGTTTAGATGTGATGTACGCCAGCTTGATTTACAATGTGTTAAAGTTGTAAAAGTGAAGGTCTGAACAAGCATTTTGTCCCATTAAAATGTTCTGAAAAACAACTAATTCCAAAGGACTTCTCGCAGGGACAAAAACAAAAACTTTACAAGCTACAAAGAGTGGGTGGTTATACATTAATGATGAGTCTTTTGTTTCATATTTCATGACAACGCACTGCCATTACAGAGGCTAGCAGAGGACCATTAGCCCAACATGATCAGACACAAATCTTCAGAATAACATCCCTATCAACCGTGCTGCAAATTAGTCGTGGAAGAAACGGGGGAGCCGGTCCAATAAGAGCATCTGGACGAGTGTTCGCACTACGGGGTGAGCGAACACTCACACAAACTAATCCAGCCAAAACAGAAAATGTGTCATCGTAAACTCATCCCTCATGTTGTTTCAAACCTGTGAGACTTTCTTTCTTGCATGAAACTGGAAAGAAGTTTAACTGCGGTTTAGAGTTGTTGCACTGACTGTTGGCTAGTTTTTGAGGGCCGAAAGAGTTACTGCTTCTCCTCCGATGGAAGCGTCTATTAACATGGATAGACTACACGAGATTTGACAATATTGATTTCTCGTTATTAATTGATAATGATATGGATTCTTAAATCTCAAGTTCGATTTCTAAATGCTATTTTCTGTTGATGCATAAACTAAACTTCACTAAACATTATTTTTAGCGCACCTGCCGTCCAATAATCACAATATGTTTTGTGCTTAGTTAGTTTTAAAATGAAATGAAATTCCATTAATTTTATCACGAAACTCAAGCGAGAAAGTTTTTACTTCTTTTACAGCAAATAAACATCACTGAACATCAGAAGGAATCATATTTCATGTAATCAGTGTTTCAACCGTGGAAAGACGTCAATAAATTTCCGTAACGTCACATTTACCCCAGAAAAGCCATTCAATGACAATAAACTTGTTAGTTAGCAAACAAAAATTACTCTAGAAAGAAGCATTTTTTTATAAATATAAGCAAAATTTTATGTTTTCGTTATATTTTGACTGTGAAGTGATGTCTTCATTATATAATGCATGTTTAAATACATATGCCATGAAAGCATTTTTTTTACAGTCATCATTTAAATGTTTATATATATATATATATATATTTTTTTTTTTTAAAGGAAATAAAAAAGTAATTTAGGTACATCACTAATTATTTTCCAAAAAATTTCACCAAATGACATTTTACAAGCTGAACTAACATTGTCATAACATCTGATATTTAACTAAGGTTTGCTATGATAGCAAGACATTTGTATTGTATTTTATTAATATTTTTTCTATTTAAATGATCATAATTACTTTTAACTCAGCAATTAAAAGTATTCTCATCATGAGCAGAGGTCATTATGTGCATTTTTGATTTTGAATAATTTTCTGTTTTGTTTGACGAACAGACCCAATTCCCTGTCAAACATTTCAGGCCATCAGATGTTGAAAACTTTAACTCCAATTTCTTGTACGCCAATCAAGCAAACGTGAAGAAAGACCAGCGTTCTCCAAAAACACAAAATGAGAGTCTTATTTTAAAATATGATGAATTCAGACTGGCACGAGGAACACATAATGACAAGATAAATGAATCACTCCTTCCCTAATCCATTAACATGCATATCACACTGCTTAAAAAGCTCGTTTTCAGTGAGCGGATGTCAGTGTGAAGAGAGAGAAAGGAACATTTAACGACGGGTCGATAACAGTGAGTCTGGGAAGAATCAAGACCCAAACAGGAATCCCACCGAACTGCCATCGCTGGCTCGGATCAGTCGGATCTCCTCCAGTTGTAACGGATCAGATTGCGATCACTGTCAGGAGTCTCCCAGCGAGCGCACATCGGCTGCGAGGACATACACACGCATTACTGTACATGTATGATTACCCTCAGGCCAGGAGCGATGATGTGTGGATGCATTTCAGTAAATCGAGTCGATGGGACCGTGTCATTAGCAGAACTACGAAGTTGATGCCGAACTCCGCATTGGGAACTGACAATTTAGTCTGTCACGCGAAGCTGAAGAGTTGGCCTTTTTCCCCATTAAAATGTCATTGATTGGCAGAGTCAGCCGGGAGTCGCTGCTATTAAGAGTGACATGAGAAACTACACTTTCATTCCAAGCAGCAAAAGAAACTCATTCGCACCGTTTTACTCGTGCCGACGCTTCACATCTGCATTATATAAATCACAGAACAATACAGCTCAACGAACATGGACTTTACAACAGTTATGATCCAGAGTTCTTCAGGCCCGTTCACCCTGAGAACGATAGCGATAACTATAACTATAACGATAGCGATAACTATAACTATAACGATAGCGATAACTATAAAGATACCCAGCAAGCAATAGCCATAATTTCTCCGTCTAGGTTAACCCGATATAGTCCGGCTGTGAGTAACACACTTCTAGCCAAAATAACCTTGAATTGGGTTACATGTCGTTTTTTGCCAGAATAACTTGTGAGATGTGTGATATTCCATCATGTCAGCAAAGTCAACAGAGATTACAAGGTGTTTGGTTTCATTTCTTCACTCATTTCATTTCTTTGTGATCTAATTGATGACTAGTCTATTCTTGGGCGATGTTTAGATGTCTATTAAATATTCATTGACAGCCAAAATTTTGCCTTGTTTTAGCCTAGACATCAAGGTCTTTGAAATGCAGACATCTTTTAAATTGTAAAATTGCTAGCTGGGCTCGAGCTCTTTAACCCTCTGGGGTCTGAGGTGTTTTCGGGGTCCTTGAGATGTTTTGGTATGCACTGACATTTCTGCTTTTTTTCAGTTGCTTATAAACATATTAATGGCACAGGTGAAATTACACTCTATATAGCACACACAGGGCTACCATAATATGTGAGCAACATGTATGTACATGTTTGTATTTTTGAGAGAATATTGTTTATGCGTGGTTATTGAAAAAATTAAAAAATAAAGTTTCTAATATAAGGCCACAAATAACATACTAAATATCTGTCCACAAGACTTTTGACTAGTGGATGTTGTCGCCTAGAGTTTTTGCTTCAAATTGATCTGAAAATCATTCTGCCTAATCATTCACATAAAACAATAGATTGTTTTAAATTGTGAAAAACATTTTTTTGTTTGCAAAGGCAATATGCGGATGGGCGGAACGGCCCAACCCCCTCATGAATAATTAGGCAGTTCTCACCTGAGCAGACTGCATACTAATGAGCAGGATGGATTCTGATTGGCTGTCAAAGTTTTTACAGCTCATCAGCTGGAAAATAATGTACTTTTTCTGTCGTTATCATAATAGTTGTGGCGTGGACTAAATAAAGGATATCTTTATCATCATCATTATTGATATAAACGGTTCTGTTTAGTTCATTTCATGGACTTTTAGTCACATGTGTTCCTTTGTTCAGTTTCCTGCCACTCTTTAGTTGTCATGGAGATTTGTTCATCATCACAGGTGTTTTTCATTATTTCCCTCGTTTGCGTTGTATTTGAGTTGCAGGATTTTCAGTTCATTTGTCCGGTCACGTCTATGTTAGAGGTTGTGTTTTGTTTGGATTGCCTTCAAAGTGGATTATTAAAGACACTTGAAACTTCATCATCATCATCATCTTGTTCTTCCTTCAACCTTGTATGATGGATATAAACAGGCCTTGGTCTGGAATCAAAGCTAATGAAAAATATCCCAAGAAAACTATCATATATATATATATATATATATATATATACAAGGCCGGACTTACCATTGGGCTTGACTGGGCTGCAGCCCATGGGCCCCGCCCAGTAGGGGGCCCCCTCCCTTACCCATTTTCGTTCGTTCGTTTGTTTTGTTCAGTTAAACTTGTATGCTAGATATCCCGAAATTATTAGCCGTATTTCCACTGTCTGGCCATGTGCAAGCGAGGGCTATAATCAGCCCAAAGTAGTGACTTGAGCGCTTGAAAACAAAATCCAATACACTATAGTGCGCGCGCACGCGCCGAACGCGTCTTTCCGCACTCACGGAGTAGAAAGGCTATAGTTTGAAAGACGGAGGGGAGCACGGAATAAAATACCCGGGCCTTAATATCCTCCGACTGAGAGCTTCGAGGCTATAATCAAACGGCGCAACCTGATATTTATCACAAAGAATAACACGCGTGTTGATCTGCATCTGCTCCATTGCGATCGGCTACTTTAAACAGCTTCAATTGGGCTTTTAGTCCAAAAGAGCGCACATTTAGAAAAATCTTGATAAATTCTCATATGTTCACGTCTCGTTGGTTTAAAGAGAATGATAATTTCTATTTATTTTTTTCACAAAATTATGTGCTCTGGAGAATTTTGAGCGCTCTCTCCACTGCCATCACATATAGGAATATGTTATCAAAATTATAAAAAAAAAAAAAAAAAATAACATTTAGGCCTAACGAGTTCCCGTTTAATGTATTTAAAACACGAGCCTATGATATTAGTTATCACACCAGCAAGAGCGCTGATTTTCCGAACATCTGCACAATCGCAAATGTGACATCAGTTCAATCAAAGAAAACAGAACAAACAGCTGAACCGCTGCGCCTCCGAGTAACACGTGTTTTGTTCCTCAAAAAATCTTCATTTTTGACAGAATCAGACAAGTATGATTCAATTAGGCTACCCATTCAAACATACAGTCGTTTGCTAGGTTAAACGAATTAGGATTTTTGAACGAATCGGTTGAATAAAGGATCCAACTCCCTGATTAAGATGGAGACTTGCCGCCACCTATACCGGCGGTGTTAGTTTGATAGTTAAAATGGTTTCATAGTTAATTTTTCTCAATCATTTCATATTTCTACATTCAAATTTGTACATTTAAAACATTAATCTCTTAACATAATTTATGCAATTATAATTTGCTGTGTAAATCCATACATGCCATGTCTAAACAGCCTGTGTCAATCCAAAAATGGATTTTATTGATACCGACTTCCTTTTATTTGGTCATAATAAGCCATACACCGTGTTTTTGCATTCTGATTGAATTTGTTGACTAAATTTAAGAATCTGACAGATAGCTATGACGATGAATAAAAAAAATACTGTTTTCTCTTGGCTTTATTATTAGAGTTTTGATCTTATCTCAACCTAGAGAGCACATCCTGCATTATATTGTATTATAATGACTATTTAAAATTAGCCTACCACTAAACTTTGACTATAGGCACGTTGCATATTAATTGTTCTAGGACCCTCAAAGCATATTTACATTTTTGTGTAATTTGTGCTACTCCATAATGATGTTTGTAGTGTATAGGGCCCAAACATAAACTCAAGCCCAGGGGCCCCCAGCCCCCTAAGTCCTGCCCTGTATATATATATATATATTATTTTTTTTATTTAACACTGATCAAAAGTCAACATCCGCAAAGCTTCAATCCATGTTTTTGTGCAAATTTTGTGATTGCATTTTGCCACCTGAAAAGGATAAACTGTTATCTGGAAAGAAGACATGCATGTGAATTATGATGGAAAAACATTAATAGCATAAATTAAAATATCTACTTTGCCTCATGTTAAGTGAGGGAATGAAGGTTCTCATAACTTTGTTAACGTTCTCTCAAAGTTATGAACAAATGTTCTTCCAGTAACATTAATAGAACATTCATTCAAAGTTATCTGGTCTTTAATTATGTTCTCAAAACATCAGAACAAAAACGTTATTTGTACATCATTCATGGAACTATTAGAATTGTAGTTTTTTAACCCACTAAACACTGGAGGTCGGATAGACGTGCAGATCATGTCTATATTGGGTCCGTCGGCCCATGACCAATTCTGGACATCTATGCGACGTCCAACCATGACCCAACTTGGACGTCATATTGACGTTCAACATTTGACCTTTGAACTGGGTCATTTTTTTGGAACTCATTTGGACGTCTATGACAGGTGCAGGAAATTTACATAATTAATATGTAATATTTTTTATGTACAAATGTCAACATTGTTATCATCAACATACATATGAATACAGATTATTTATAATTATTTAAGATCATTTTCAAAAAACATTTGATTGTCTCGGCATCAGCTGATAGACGCGCACACAGAGCTGTAATGCTGGAGCTCAAACAGTAGAGCGTTTGCGCTTCCAACGCCAAGTTCATGGGTTCGATTCCCATGGAAAGTAAGAACTGATAGGAATGTGTAATGCAATGTAAGTCACTTTGGATAAATGTAAATACATGGTACAGAAAACATGTCCTCCACCCTTTTGAAACATGGGACTACAGTTATAGAACTTGTATAAAAACTAAATTTGATGTTGAAAAGACGTCCACATTTGGACTATAAATAGCCCTTACACGGAGGTCTCACGGACGTCAACATTAGACGTGCGGTAGACGTCGGGAAAAGACCTCGTCTGGCGTTACAAAACATCCCCTTCAGTGGACCGAAACTGGACCTCCAAAAATTACATGGAAAAGACGTCACTCCGACGCCACATTGTGCAGCGGGTAACTATTGACTTTTTTCCAAATGTTTCTACTTGTTTCAGAACGTTCAGAGAATGGCATAATGATGAAATGGAATGTTTCCTTAAAGGGATAGTTCACTTTGGAATTTATTTTTGGTATGTTTTAGCGGTAACACTTTACAATACAGGTGCACTAATATGCATTAATTCATGTTTAACTAATGCACAGATAATCATGAGTTAATGTATGATTCATGAAGAACTAAACCATTAATTAATGATTACTGCATCAGCTACTAATAAAGAGTCTATATGATTAATAGATTAAGTAATACATGAATTGCTATTAATTCAATGTGTCATTGTGTATTAATTCCTTAATAACATATTTTATTAACTAATAGTGTAAATTAATGTGTTCATTACCACAATCAGTCAAAGCTATGCACTTCAACTTCCAGTTGTCTGCTTTAATTAATCATTAGCTAATGATTTGCAAAGGTATCATTATGTTATGACTTTACTTGTTGAGGCACATCATTATTAACTAGTCATTTAGTAATTGTAGTAATTTACACATGAATTTGCACTAACAATGAAGTAATTAATCATGTATTAATGCATATTAGTGTACCTGTATTATCTCGAAGTTGAAATACAAGGCTTTGGCTCATTCTGGTAATTAACATATTAATTAACACTATTAGTTAAAAAAATGAGTTATTAGGGAATTCATTCACAATTGCATATTTAATTAATAACAATTAATGTATGAACTAATACATTAACCATACAGACTCTTAATTAGTTCCTAATGTGGTAATCATTAATTAATAGCTTAGATAATCATTAGTTACACATTAATTCAGTATTATCTGTGCATTAGTTAAGCATTAATTAATGCTTATTAGTGCACCCGTATTGTAAAGTGTTACCGTAGCTTACCTCAAGGGCATCCAAGATGGAGGTGTCTTTGTTTCCGCAGTAGTTTCAATTCTGATATTTTTAGGTCAAGCCGTTCTTGTCTGTCAGTCATATAATGCAGGTCTATGGTCACCACCTCAAAGAGCAGCACAGAGAAGTCCAAATTAAACATGATTTAATGACTCATAAATGTAAGTACACATTGATGGCCTGAGACACGAAACGAGCGGTTTGTGTGAGAAAACCAACAGTATTTATATCGTTTTTACCTCTTGTAAACACAGCCACGTCCAAGTGATCGTTCGCGCGTGTACGTCAACTCATACAATTGTTTTTTGTGTTTTTTTGGGGGGGGGGGGGTTTACGCCGGTTTAAACATCCCGGATAAGCGCAAATTAGTACCATTTTAATTAGCCGTCTTACCTACAATCTCTGTTCTGTGTAAACAATGAGTGACGTACACGCGCGAGAGATCACTTCCAGACCGAAGCGCCGGCGCCCTCAGATCACTTGGACGTGGCTGTGGTTACAAGAGGTAAAAACGATATAAATACTGTTCGTTTTCTCACACAAACCGCTCGTTTCGTGTCTTAGGCCATCAATGTGTACTTACATTTACGAGTCATTAAATCATGTTTAATTTGGACTTCTCTGTGCTGCTCTTTGAGGTGGTGACCATAGACCTGCATTTTATGACTGACAGACAAGAACGGCTTGACCTAAAAATATCTAAATTGAAACTACTGCGGAAACAAAGACACCTCCATCTTGGATGCCCTTGAGGAAAGCTAAAACATACCAAAAATTAATTTCAAAGTGAACTATCCCTTTAACGTTACATAACAAAGAAATATATATTTTTAACATTTTTTAAAAACTGGGCGTTTTGAACATTCAGAGAACATTCCGAAAATAACATAATAGTAACGTTAGCGAAATGTTAACTCATTTGTGTCAGCTGGTTATAGGCTGATCAAGGTAATAAAGAGACACTAGCCCAAAAGATAACATCTAATTGTAAAGCGAACGAGGACCGGCCAGCAGAAGGTCAGATCATATGCAGCACACGAGGCGTTTCCCACCCCTGAGCGAGTCTCAAACACCAGGGGATCGAGGAGGAGCTGCTCTCTCCAGAGAAAGAGTGTCTCTAATCGCTTTTTTCCACAGCGGCCCCCATTTCACAATGTAATCTGCATCTGATTCAGTTCAGCAGATTTGCAGTTTTATTAACACGGAAAGATGCTGAAGTGTGGGATATGCCAAGCAAACCCTCTTTACGGGAGCGGCGTCCGCTCCATCACTCGGACGGCTGACGGGACGTCGTGCGCCAGTTTATGGGCTCAGATACAATGTTGCAACTTGATAGAGACCCAAATAAAAGCCTGATAACCTAAGCGTCACACAAAGATGAGAAGTTTATGTGACATCAAAGATGATGGGTGTGAAAGCGAGGCCCGGTTGCGATCGGTGACAGTGTTTTGGAAGGGGATTAGAGGGAAGAGAGACTGTTATTTGACGTTCTCTTGAGGAATATGAAATGGTGAACAGGCGTTGTGTGAGTGTGTATCGCTTTGATGGCTGCCAAGATCAAAGACGGGGGATTTGCTGCAATCTGCAGTCATTTCTGTAGTCACCCCCAGTTCTCCTATCTGCTTTTTAATATGTTTTTTTTTCCAGAACATGAATGCTTTTTTGTGATCAGAGAAAGGCTCAGTGTGCGCCTCTAATGCGTGCGGACTGAACAACGCGCCGTTATCACCAGTCACTCGGCGAAGCCAATAATCTGCTCCTGACACTGTAGCGGAGCTCGGATGTATTGGACGAACTTGATGAGAAATCTTTGAGTATGCACTATAAACACTGGTGAAATACTGCAGAAATGCTACAGTATAAAAATGTTAATTGGTTATCGGCAAGTCCCTTAACTATCCATATGCTTGCTTAGTTGGGGACACTTAATATTCAACACTATTATTGCATTGACAGCATTATATGAGAACTGACCTGAGCTGGAGCTGAATATATAAATACATTAAATAACTTTTTTACAACAAAAATTAACTATTACTGAACTAACTTAAGTGAACTGGACTGTTACGCTATTCTCTTCTAGATCTGCTGTACAGAAGGAACATTATTTTCTTGTTATCTATGTGAAGCTGCTTTGAAAAAAAGCGCTGTATAAATAAAGGGGACATGACTTGATGATGAAAACCTGTAATAGATCAAATGGGATATTTTAAGTAATTTTACAGTGAAATACTATTAAATGCATAGACTTTGAAGTAAAAACGAATGGTTATCTTATAATGTACAATAATCAAAATCCCACATTTCTGTGCGTGATACTTGGTTAATTGTACTTTGTTTAAATAATTATGTTTTTTGTTATCAATTAAGTACATTTGGGTTTCATGTTGTTTAGTTAATGTTTAATGCATTATTTTAATGTTGTGTGTTACCACGATGCTGTTCAGTGTTTGACTTCTACTTCAGCTTGTGGAAATGTTATTTTCAACATTCATTATGGTGGTTATTAGTATATTATATGGGCAAAAAAAAAAACAGAGGATGTAATTTTGACATATCATTTAATTAAATATAACTGATATACCGATTTGTTAACAGAAATATAAGTTCAGTCCAGTAAAACCTAAAATGTTGCTATTGTGTTTTTACGGTGAAGTTCTGCCAACCACAGCTGATGTTTTCACAACGAATTTCACAGATTTATTTTTTGATGGTGCACATTGTAATATTTTGTTTGAAAACTTTGGTGTCTCTGTACATGTGAGCACAATTTGAGACACTGTTGAGACATGAGTGTGTTTACGTGCACGTTCTTAAAACGCTTATGCTTAAGCCGACAACACACACATGTAAACACGTTAAACAGTGCAAGGTCATAAATGGCTTAAAGTCCCTGTGGTGAAAATCCAGCTTTTAATGTTGTTTATGTGACTATGTGGTGTTTTTAATATGCTTTAAGACACACCATGTGTAAGTTCATAAGTCGACAGCATTGCTGAGTATTTCCTCCTTAAAACTGCAGTGAACCAAAGACAGTCTCAAAAACACGGTTTGAAATCGCTGGTGTTTCTGACGTCACAAACGACCTTGTAACCAATCAGATCAACGTGTGATCGTCAACCAGTGGATCTCTGAGCTGAGGGAGTGAGTGGAGGCGGGGCTCATTTGCATATTCATAGAGCCGCGCATACTAAATGAGGCGAGGGTGTCGAGTTACATTCAAGATATTTTAAGGCATGAAGAAGGAAAAAAACGTTTAAATATGTAATTTTGGTGATCAAAGATGAGTTTTAAGGGATACAATTATTGCCCTGATTTCGGTTTCGACATAACCACTGACAAATCTTAGTTTTATTGCGTAGACGGGTTACTGGTTTGCATGTTGACCGGTAAAATGGGTTATTTCAATAAACAGATTTTTGTCAGTTCCCAGCGTGTTGGTGTGCATGTCAACATGTTCAATTTTAAGTCTATTTGCTCTTCAGTGAACCTCACTGGTGTCAAGGAGGAACGTTAAAGAAATCTCAATTTAGATTTTTCTTACCTATGGGTCCTATAAACATCTTGAGCATAATGAAACATTTTTCAGACATGAGAATAAATGTTTAAACTATGCATATGACGCTTGTCAATTAAAAACACTGCCAGCTTTCATTGCATCCATCACACCATAAAACATTTTAATATTTCAGCGTGTTGTTAGTGGCTCTGCTGTGTGTCGTCCGAGTCATTCGGCATTTGACACGGATCGAGGGTCTCTTTCAGAGCATGCAATCTGTGAGCCCGCACGAAACGAGCAGATGTCATCGTGCCATCAAGCCTGGCGCTAAGCATTTACAAGTCATCGGTGTCCGTGCCAGAGCCCGCCAACACGTGAGGGTCAGCACTTTCCCTTTCTTTAATCGATGTTTGATGGATTTGGCACATGTTTATCTGACTTCATTCTTGCAAGTTCACCAACAGCTCCAGCTGATGTTTTTAGCAGTTAGCACTGACCTGCATTAACAATAAGGACTGGGAGTCAGTGCAATGCTTCCACCGGCACCGGGAACTAATCTTGTGGATCGACAGCTCTCATAAGCTGGTGTCTCTTCTGTCCCGGCTTGAGAAGCATTACATTAGATGGATATTATAGCTTATTATGGCCAACAACCTTTCATTCAGATAAGATAGGGTTGTCTGACTGACATGCTAAACCACCAATCACTGGTTTTACGTGGCATTTAGGGGGCGGGTAAAAGACTGGCATGGATCAAAAGTGGTGTGTGTGCAACATTTGGAATGGGGGGGGCTAGTTGTAACACACATGGTTTAAAACTTTCCACACATGCTAGCATGATGAAACTTGGTGTATTTACTAGTTGCATTATCAACACTATATAGAGTAAAAACTACGCCAAAATTGAAAAAATCTGAACATCACTGAACATTTATTTAACCATAGAAAAGTTAAAAAAATGTATCTCTGGTTTTCGTGTTTTTTTATTTTTATTTTTTTTATTAGATAAATCTGATATTATTTTAATCTTATATCTGCTATTTAATGCTGATCTAACCATTAGAGACACTCGCGGGTTTAAACACCAGTTGCTCAGGCGGGGCATGTTGTCACACTGCGTTACAATGAGCTCCAATTAGAACTTTATTCTATTCTATATTTTTATGAATTCAATTGAGAATCCATGAGAAAAAAAAAGTGAGTCAATTTTCAGAAATTATTATTATGTTTTGAACTGTATAGCTGTGTTTTGGGGTGCGTTTGTTGTCAAACTCAAACATTACTTTTTTTTAATGATAAAAAAAAATGCCATTGTTTTATATGAAAAAGTGAACAATTGCATTTTATTGACAAAATATTTTAGTTTGTCTTGTATATTTTTCGATTAGATCAGATAACACTTTAATCTAGTCATGTTGCAGTATAATGAACCCCACCTATGGGGCATGTTGTCACAGTTCACTTCCATTCTTCCAGGGTAAATCAAGAAAAACACTGTATTAATGAAATAAAAACAGAATTGTACTAGACATGTGGGAAAAAATAAATACTCAGAACCCCAAGTGAATTTACACAAACTGAGAAAGTCAAAAAGTGTTTTAAGCATATCTGGTTTACTTCCAACTATCAAAATTCTTGGATATTTCTAAAGTATTTGAAGGTATTAACCTCTTATTGTAAATGTTGGCAAATTAAGCAAGTAGTTTCTCACAATCGCTAATTGCTGCAGTCCAATATCTTGCTAACAGGTCAACATTAGCACAAATTCACTATTCATGGAAGTTTTTTAACGTTTTAGTTGGATGTTAGTCTAATATTTGTTAAATGTCACTACCTGTTTCAGAGAACAAAAGTAAAACGTTCGCATAACCAAGAAGAAGAAAAAAACGCTTTGAAAACGTTTAAAAAATCTGGGCGTTTTGAAGTAGACGTTGAATAGAAGACGTTGACGTAGAAATTGAACATTGACTTCTGAATAGAGGTAATGTTTTCATAACTTAATGGGAATATTATGTGTATAGGCTTGGTTGTCAGTATATTCACCTAATTATTAGGAATCTTAAGCTTAATCTCAATAAAGACCTGTAGTTTTTAATTGCTTCTGCTTTAGCATGCATCTCCTCTCAGGGAACGAAACAAAGAAATAAATAAATAAACAAACAAGCAAATAATTGTGCATCATAAGTGCAGACCGCCCGCAATTTCTCTTCATTGTTCAGGCAGAATAGAGATCTCATTTCAAAATCATGGATAGAAAGATGAGGCTGGTCATTGACGGGCTTCTTTCAGTGTGGGGTTACAGAGAGAAATCAGAGTCACACAATTACATTGACATCCACAAACTGCACCGCACGGGTGGCTCCATAATTGGATCCATTTTGAGGAGGTTTGAAGGGCCGGCTCGAAAGAAATCACTGGCAGAAGAAAGAAATTTGCCTTTCAATCTGTGTGTGTGTGTCTCTACCTTTTACTCCCTTGTTCGCTTCTTCCTCACTCGAAACCGCTGCTTTAGCAAAGGGAAGAACAGCAGCGGTGTTAAAAGGCTTGTCACATACGATTCACACAAAGCTGAGCAGAAATGACACCGCGTCTCTCAAAACACACTCAGCCCTTAGCCTCCTGCTAACATATAACGCTCTCGTCTCTCAGTGCTGACACACAGGCCAGGCGGGAGTCTGACAGCGGATCATAGACATCGGCTCACACGAGTCTGGGAGACACGGAGAGTTGCATTGTAGTGTGAGATGCACTGATACTGTGCACATCTTTCTTCAGGAGCAAATGACTGACAGGTCATCATCATCATCATGATGTCACAAACAGGCACAATGCAAAAAAAAAAAAGTGTATTTTCTGTTCACAGTGAACATGAAATGCTGCGTAACAGTCAATTAAAAGATGTCTGGATTTTGGACCAATGAGGTTTCAGGGTGGGCGGGGCTTCTGAAATACAAACCTGACAAAACGCACCGTCGCTCAATGCTTGTTGACGTCGCTGTTTAGGAGCAAAAGTCACATTTACACCGAAAATATTGCTTTTCTGCTTGTCGCTTCATTGCGCATGGTTGGGGAACTGTGTTACCTGTCAGAGAAAGAGATGGAGGAGGGAAAGTTTGGGAAAGGCAGAACTGATACTCCTCTGGGACGGTCATTCTGAGTGCTTTTTGATATTTTTTCAGCTCCAATAAGTCCTATGAAGCAAAGACAGATGTTTAAAGCTTGAGAGAGATGCCACTAGCCTAAATCTCATCCTGTTTTCAGTTTACTGTAGGACTTCAGAAGCGGCACAGTGAAATCTCAACAGGACCGAGTGAGCATTTCGGGAAACCCATGAGCAGAAACGAGAGAGAGATGGAGAACAAAGCGTTGTATTATCATGCATCGCTAAATTCAGAGTTTCTACACTGCATCCATATGCTATATTACAAATATGCAATATATATTATCCATATGTTTATGGATGCACTGGTACCATATCGGTTATCAACTAATATTAAAGATTTTTCTTTTACATATCGTATCTGCAAATATTGAATATTTAATTGTGCATGTTCAATCCCATCTATAACCATATCGGTTACTAACTAAATGTTACAGTTTTTGTAATGTATCGTATTAGCCCATATTATATATTTAATTGTGCATGCTCACTCCCATCTTTAACCGTATCGGTTATGGACTGATATTATATATCTTTTTAATGTATTGCATCAAGGCCATATTGAATATTTAATTGTGCATGCTCATGCCTGTCTTTAACCATATCGGTTATCGACTAATGTTGCGGTTTTTTAATGTATCTTGGCCTGTGTTGAATATGTAATTGTGTATATTCATCCCCATCTTTAACCATATTGGTTATGGACATATATATATATATATATATATATATATATATATATTAGGGCTGTCAAATGATTAATCGTGATTAATCACATCCAAAATAAAAGTTTTGTTTACATAATATATGTGGGTGCATTGTGTATAATTATTTTATATATATATAAATACACACACATGCTTGTATATATTTAAGAAATATTTTCATGTATATACTGTATATAGATTTATATATAATTTATATTATATATAAATATAAATATTTTATATATAAATTATATTTTCCTTAAATATACATGCATGTGTGTGTATTTATATATATACAAAATAATTATACACAGTGCACCCACATATATTATGTAAAAAAAACTTTTATTTTGGATGTGATTAATCGTGATTAATCATTTGACAGCCCTAATATATATATATATATATATATATATATATATTGTTAATGTATCACATTGGGCTGTATTGCATATATAATTGTGCTCAATTGTGCTCAGTCTATTTTATTTTAAAATGTCTTTTGTTTGTCATCTATCAGTCACCAAAATTTATCTTGAAAATCCAATAATTTAATAACACTGCTAAATGTAATATTTAGCAAATCTCTAATTGAATATACATTTTTCACGTTGTACATTATAATGATGTAATGCCTAATTTAGTTGAAAAAAAAAAAGATTTTATTTTTTACAAAACAGCATATAATTTTAATATCAGCCATTAATCTGTTGTCAGCCGCGTATCATGAATTAAGTTTCTGCTATGACGCATTTACCTGCAGACACAAGCTAAACATTGACCCGCTGAACACATTTAATGTTGCTAAAAGTGTGTGTGTGTGTGTGTGTGTGTGTGTGTAGGCTGACAGCGCTGCCAGGCTCAGTGAAGGGGCTGTTTGCGTGCGTGCCGGTGGTCAGGTTGATTAATGGGGGGGCTGTGAAGCAGGACTGTGCTGTGATTAATTGGGCTCAAGACCTCATCTGCAATGTTTGATGAGAATGAAGAGAGGAGAAACCGGCTGGGCCGCACAAGTGAAGGTGCCACAGCACCCTAATGAAGCTCGGCAACGTGTGTGTGTGTGTGTGTGTGTGAACGCATCCTTTCTCGATGCATGTTTGGATGAAACATTACAAATGCTTTAGCAATCTCAACCTCATTAGGATTCAAAGTCTGTCCTAAGACCCTGGGAGACAACATGAACAAAAAACATTGGGCTTCCATCTACACATCCCATAATGCACTGAAAAAAAAGTATTTTCTCTAGGCCTGAAGTATTTCATTAAATTCAAGTTGTTTTTTCTACTTGGTATAGATCATGCTGTGGGGTCTCACGTGGGAGTAGATGATTTTATAGGTGATGGAAAACTGTTTGCAGCCGTAATAGAGAGGAGCCGAGGCTCTGGTCTCCAATCCCGTACCGGCACACAGCTATTTTCACCCAGCATGACCTGGGAACGATACGCGTCAAAAGCCAAATCAGAGATGAGTGCTTAAGGTCACCTGTGAAATGATAACACCCAACCCACTCCCACACCTGTTCATTTCAGATTTACATGCACTAAAGGCTTTATTCACTAGCCTGCATTAGTATACTGTATCAGTCCGTCTTAAAGGAACAGTTCACACACAAATTATAATTTTATCATCATTTACTTCACAAAATGTGGTTACACTTTATTTTAAGGTGTCATTGTTGCAGTGTAATTATACATTTAAGTACTGAGTAATATTAATTAACTAAATGTACTTATTATAGGGTCAGGGTAGGATTAGGGTTAGTTGCATGTAATTATGCATAATTTACTGTTATTACTATAGTAACTACATGTAAGTAACAAGGACACTGTAAAATAAAGTGTTACCCAAAATGTTGTCTTGAACCACTCCATTGAAAGTTAATGGGCATGAGTTCAAATAATAAATCACGTCCAACAATGGCATAAAAGTATCTCATGCGCTAGATTCAAAGTCTTCTAAAGTCATTCCTTAACGTTTTGCTAGAAACCCATAAAATGTAATACATTTTTCACAGAAAGCCTTGCACTTGTAGTGCATATGAGTTGTGACTATCAGGTGTGTTTGACTTTATGCTGCGCTGTGTAGATGCTGTGTCCATTCAAAGTTGTGAATTTAACTTCTGCGCAAAACTGGAATATCGCATAAAATGTTTGCGAATGAAGAGACATTTGCCATCCCATGCGTTCAAGAAAACAAAATTGTCACTTCCTGGGAACTTCGAATAAAAATCGAAGTTGCTGCAATTGACCCTTCGCAGGGAGTTTGATTGACAGGCGATCTGACCAATCAAAATCCGCCATCCGCCGAATCCGCCATTTTTGTCCGACAAAGCCGTCAGGAGAGTCAGTAGATTAACGTCGGAGGATTTGAACTTGAGAAACGGTGTGTACTGACGTCTTTCCACGGTTAAAAAAATATTCCTTCTGATGTTCATTCATGTTTATTTGATGCTATAAATGAACTAGAAGGAAGAGATGATCGGTTCATGAGCGGCTTTAAATCTGTCGAGCCACAAAATGGTATTTATTGTTTAAATTTCTTTAAAAAATGACAAAAGTTGAGACTTTGTTTCATATCAAAAGTCCTGTCTGTCGGCGCGTTGTTAGGCTCTTCTCTGCTCCGCGAGGTGTGTTCCACTGCGTGAGAACATGGTGTGTGTGTGTGTGAGAGCGTTGTGGCTTGTTGGACATAGCAACAGTAACTAAAGGAGGCGTGTCTTTGCGAACGGTCAATTGTGAAAAAAATTGGGGCTCTTTTTTCCTCCATCATAAATGAGTTACGTCTCAGACGAAACACAATAAACGCTGCCCTGTTCTCTGGCGTTCGGATGCTGGTGTTCGGGAACACACTCGTGTGGGAGGGAATTAAACCAAATCATTCTGGTCACACACTTCGACTCCGGCGTTTCAGAAACACTAAACCAACATTTGAGACGCTGCGATGCCATTGGTCCGCTGGTTACTCCAGCTATCCAATCACAGCCTCTGTTGAGGAAGAGGTTTTTTGTTGTAAATTCAGTAAATGTGTTTCCATCATAGTTTATGCACATGTCGTCTTATTGGAGAAACAAAAATATTTGAAAATCATGAGTTTAGAACCACTGAGATTAGCCTGAATCACTAATTGGTCTCAAGGGAGCGATTTTAGGATCACTCAATGCACACATTTTAGCACACCAAAACGGCTATTTCTACCTTGACATCTGTCACGCACCGCGCAGAAAACATCCAAACCAATGGACAACCTCAATAACCGTCCAGTCATTTTCGGACAAACTATTCCTTTACGTCATTTTCCAAGCCCGAAGGCACAAAGAGAGGAATCAGAGAGAAGTTGTTCACTGATGTACGCATCACAGGCCCTTAATATAAGACATGCTGAATGTGTAATTCTGCTGCTCTTCTCATTTAAATACGTCCCAGGAGAAGCGAATTAAGTCATTCTTCTGTGAGCTTCTCGTCGGTGCAGACTCCACTGCTTGGGTCATTTTTATGTGAGGGTTGTTTGAGGTGAGATTACCCATGCAGACTTCTGGATCCTATTCCTTTTGAATAGACTCTGAATAATTTAACAAATGATATGTATGTATTATTTCACGCCTTCCTTTGCCTTTAATGTAGGGGTAGTAGCGGCGCTCCTCTGGGTCCCGTTCCAAAGACTCGGGATCTGCGTCTTTAATCATGGCTCGATCGGATCCTCATCTTCCACCTCAAAAGTCCTGACGGCACACAAACATTGAGCATTTTACATCTGCAATGCCTTTCACACACACACACACACACACCTCAATGATGGAATGAAGAAATGATTTGTGCGAGAACAATATAGTGTGGAATTGTACGCCGGTTCAGTGAATACGCCTATTTTTCCTGCCATTCAAAGAGGATTTACATGTAAGCAAATCTTGAAAAATGCATCACTCAGCTTCAGTCTCTGACAGAATTGTTTTTGCATTTTTGGTTGTTTGTGATAACAAAAAGTTATAGCTTAAATTTTAACTACCGCCTTTCTTTCAAATAATGAAACACAAACTGGTTCCAAGAATATTCAAAGAAATATATCAACTATTGCGAAAGCTGAAATGAATGCAAGTTTGTGCAAAAAAAAATCGTCACCGATTATGCATTTGTATTTGTATGAAAAGGGAAAGCATTTAAACAGTATTTGTTTGTTTTTGACTGAAAAGGACTAGAAATGAGATTTGTGTGTTTTTGAGGCAAGAAGGAAAATGTGTTTTTTGGGGAAATCCCATTATGCGTTCATCAGCGTAACCCAGACAAAAGCCACATCAGGACTGTTGAACCCTCCAATTCAGGGAAATAACAAAGTAATCAAAAGGTTTTGATTTAGAAATTGTTTCTACGCCACGTTTGACACATTTTTATAAACATTTGAAGAGAAAAAAATACCTCATCTTATTCGATCAAAGGAGGTCTATAATATCTGTAAAAACAGGTAACACTTTACTTGAAGGGGTGTACATAAGACTGACCTGACACCTTCATAACCATGACATGACATATGTCATGAATATGAAGTAGGGTTTATGCATGTTTATGACAACTGTCATTAAGTGTCTTTCGCTCAATTATGACATTTTTAATGCAAATATGACATTGTTTGAGATGTCTTTGTTATGACACCTTGACATAAACCATAACATCATAACCTGTCAGTGTCTTGGTAATTACAACTTGACATTAAATTAAGTTAAACTGTCATGTGGTTGGTTTTTGAC
>JARWKJ010000006.1:52052892-52060392 GCA_029959095.1 Rhinichthys osculus
CACTTGGAATATATCAGAGTCCCATGTTTCGAGCGGGTTTACAGACGGCCATCAGAGACGCTTCATCAGCTTTCCAGAGCGATGACTTGCACGGTTGCAGTTTTAAATGAAAGTGATATTGTAGGTGGTCAGCCCGCTGTCCATAAACGTCAGAAAATTTGGCCTTCAAAGCGATTATGTTTTCAATAGTTTCAGCTCAAATGAGGCATTGATTAAGCAGCTTTTTACAAGGTCAGCAGTTCTGATTCGGAGCTAATAGTTTGCTTGCTGTCGTCAAAAAAAAGTGCTCCTTTCCAAAAGAGAATAAAGATGTATTTCTCGTTCACCTGTATACGCTGTGCAATGCATCGACAGACTCTTTCTCAAGTGGCAAATTTTCCTTTCCAGGTTGAAAAATCACAATTTATCCGAGCCAAATAAACCGGCCCGTATCTCCAGCTCATCGCAATATAATCAGAATCTAAAATTAACTTTTTGCTACGACTGCCAACGGTGGGTGAATCTGGAGTATTTATCTACTATAAATATTTCTCAGAGGTTATGGAATAGTGTATTACTATTTTAAAAAATCATCTTTTTTTATTCAAGCAAAAAAAAATATTATTTAACATGCATTCACTTTAACTGCACGAAAAGGCAAATATCACATGGCACGGACTCAAAGCATTCAGGCAGTTCAGACTGAGGCTATGTTTACACGGAAACGATCTAAAGAGAAAACGCAAAAGTGGCGTTGCGTTATCACTTTTTGTTCTGCGTTTAGACGAGCGTTATGGTTGGGAAATCCGCGTACATATGGTGACGCAAAAGTGTGTGAACTTCAATGTAGTGTGCACTCCAGGCGGCTAGGTGGCGATGTGAAGCACTGCCACACAACAACACCAATATCTGAGAATATTTTGTACAACTGCTGAAAAGACTCTTGTATGTTTTTCAGAGCTGCTTGAAGGTCCGACGTATGGAAATAATCTGACATGTTGGTTGTTATTTTCCTGTACGTGACGTAAACGCGGACGCGACGAGAGCCACCGTGAGCAGATTTGCGTTTTTACCGTTTAGACGGGAACGCGACGGTGGAACGTTTTTAAGATGTCCACTCTGGAGGGTGGTTTCACTTTTTTGCGTTTTTAAGCCCCCAAAACGCCGTTGCCGTGTAAACGAAAGGCACATCCGATAAAATATTTGTACGTTTTCACCCGGAATCATTTTCGTGTAAACGGGGCCTGAGCATCAGAATGAGGAAGAAAGCTGATCTAAGTGACTTTGAACGTTGATTCACACACAACCATCTCTAGGGTTTACAGAGAATGGCATAAAAAAGAGAAAATATCCAGCGTTATGAAATTCGTGGCCGATACCGATAACCGATAATTATATATTATATAAAGCCAATAACCGATATATTTGCTGATAAATCAAATTTTTATATCATTTTTGAGTGCCTGATTACAAAAACTAAAGTCTCTATTAAAAGCCCAAACACACAATTATAATGATGTTCTCATTATAACTTTATGTAGCCGATATGACAGACTTGTGTTGCACTGAACCGTATTTTCCTTTTTTGAAGTGATTCCAATCATATTGCAAGCAATTCAAAGCCATCATGTTAAACAGTGCGCATCTGAAGGAAATAATAGATAATTTATCGGCTTAAATATATTGGCTAAATTTGCTTATTGGGCCGATAACAATAACATTAAAAATGAATGTATATCGGCCGATACCGATATGGTGGCCGATATTTCGTGCATCCCTTACTATAATAGCAAATCAATAACACTAAAATAATGGTGTAGTGTGGCAGTTCCTAATAAAGAGTTCATATTACCCGCATGGAGTCCAACACTTAATCAGTCAGGGTCAGTTCTCGATCCAGTGTATATTCCCAAAGCTTTAAGGAATTATCAGCATATTTTGGTGACTCTACCATACTTGTGACTGATTTTATCTTAAACAAACACAGACTGTGGAGTTATAAAGGAGATTATTCAAAAACATTAAAATGAATGTAAATGGACCAGAACCAAATCCTCAGCAATTCAGATAACCAGCCGACTGTGGGGAAAGAAAGCTTCCTCTGGCTCAGAAAAGAGATGCAAATCACAGCGTGACTTACCTGGTGGCATACAATTACCCATCATTCTCTGTGGCATTATCCAACAATAACATCCCGCAAACAAACATCTCTTTGTGAGGCGTCTCATCATTAAACTAGAGCCGGTGTGTCTGGCAGAGATACCGAACAATTACTTGAGCGGGAGGATTTACATTGTGGTGCTGAGCTGGGCTGCATTGTCGTAGCCGAGTCGTTGGATTGCTCAGGTGTTGTCAGATAATTTATTTAACATGGAAATTATTCTGCTTTGAGGCAAATTTCAATTACTCTGCTCCACCGGGGGGCAAATGTAGGTTTGAGGAAAATGAACACGATGCAAAGGTTTAGCTGAGGCTTGATTAAAATACCACAAACCATCCGAAGGGAACGAGACATTTAAAGATCCCTTTCTCTTCCAGTGCCAGTCAGAAACCAAGACAATTGAATTATTGTTGCCAGAGACTAAACAGACTCTCTTGCTAAATATGAATGTAAGGCTTGAACGGGTTGGAGAAAAGATACTACAGTTACATTGAAATCAATCCAACCACTGGTACAAATGTGATTAGATTTGACAAGTGTTACTTTAGTATCACTGATATACTAGTATGTTTTGTCTTAATATTTTATTTTTCTGTTTTCATTTTAATTATAGTAACATTGTTGTGTGTTTTTGTCATTTTTATTAGTTTAAAAAACATGTACAGTATATAGTTTATTACGTTTATCACGTTATTTTAATACTTCAACTTTAAATGAAAATGAGTAATGTTGCCTCGCAACTATAGCTAAAACAAAATATGTATTTCCAATCAGGTCATGTTTGTTTGTTTTTAAGAATTATTTTTTTTTTAGATGGTTTTAGTTAATAATAACCTTGGATTGTACCTATAAATAGTACAGAATATATCTTCATGTAAATTTTTTATATATTTGATTCAAACTTTTCTTTAGATTTATAATATTCCTACGAATGGTTTACAGGTTTACTCTAACAAGCCTAAAATCAGATGAAAAAATAATCAAAATGTCAAAATATCTACACCCTAAACAATGCTGGGTTGTTTAAACCCAAATTTGGGTCAAATAAGGACAAACCCAAATGTTGGGTTAAAAATGTAATTTAAATTTTTAACCCAACTTCAACTTTAACTTTCAACTGTAAATTTTTTAATTACATTTTTAACCCAACATTTGGGTTTGTCCATATTTGACCCAAATTTGGGTTGAAACAACCCAGCATTTTTTAGAGTGTAGTGTTTCGATAAATTTTTTTTTATTTACTTATTGTTTTCAGTTATGGTGTCTTTAATCATGCAAAAACTAATCATTTTAACATTTAGTTTGTTATATATCGTTTTTTTTTTTTTTTTTTTTTTACTATTTATTAAAAGTAGGTTTCATTGTGGGGGCTGTTTTTTATTCTTTATTTTGGTCCCAGGGAGGTTAAAAACACACAGACATAAACGCATAAATGATCTACATTATCATTAAAATGATTTTCATTGACAATCAGAAACCTTAAAGCTACACGATCACGCTTTATTTGAAGGCTAGACGTGTGTAGGAAGCGTGCCCGGGTCACATGACTGGAGAAAGCTGTTTGTGCTCGATGGTTTACTGGAGTTTAATTCCTGTTCTAGCGTGTCCTTCAGCAGTCCTGTCTTTCCTTAACGCTCTCCTCCTATCTGTGCTTTAATGAAGTTTCTCTCCTCCGTGGGAGAGGTAATTAATGGAATGGAGCGGATGAAGACGGAGTCGTGCTGGAGTCTTAAATTACAATTTGCACTTCAAACCGGCTTCTCCCTTAACCCACACTATTTGCATATGACAAGACAAAAGGTGCATCAATGTCAGGCCGAAGACTGTGAAGCCGGTCTCTAAACACGGTCTCGACTGCTCGCTGTGAGCCGCGAGTCCCAGATCTCTCGCTTTCTGATGGAAGACAGACAGGGAAGAAACGCTGTACTCTGAAATGAGTTTATTGAGCGTCAAAGAGCTGCCGTTTGTGCCTGTGGACAAATGAAGGTGTGCTTTACATTAATAAAGACTTCAAGTTATTCAGCCTTTAAAATGGATTGGTATTTTCAGCAACAAAAAAGCTCCATGGTTGTCTTCTGGCCTCCTTTAGCAAAACACATTCATCTCAGGAAAGCACAAAAAGGTCATATTTTAAGACAAATTCGTACTTGCTGTAAAGTTGAAATCACAAGAAATAACGATCGTACTGTATTTTTCATTGTTGTTGTTTTGTTTTTGCTTTGAGGTGGAAACTGGATTCCATAGGAATTATGTTCTCCAGAAACGTTTTTATTTATTTACTATTATGTAGTATTAAAGTGCCCCTATTATGCAATTTTAAAGTTTCTAATGATGTTTTAAAGGTCTCCTACAACAGATTCACAGTCATCCAAGCTCAAACACACTGTAATGTCCTCATAATCTGCACTGCAGCGTCAGCTCTTTCCTCTCAGTGTCTGAAACGCTTCCATCGAGGATTCAGTCTCTCTAAGCTCCGCCTCTCTGAGAGCTTCTCTGCTGTGATTGGTCAGAGAGCAAACGCTCATTATCATAATTGAATCTCAGCTCTTGATCACAGTGATACGAACAGTGACGATGGCGTGGGTTTCACCGTATCAATCTCAGAAAACAGCGTCTCCTCAACACGAACAACACGAGCCGAACTCTTCCAGTCTCAGATACACTACAGTGTTTGAGGGCGGAGCTAAGAGACGCTGCTCAGCCAATCAGGACCACAGTCTGGCATTATGCAAATGAGTTACAAACCTACAGCAGGAAGTGAGACTGAATTACTGACGACTCGTTTCAGTTCAGAATCACTTCTTTCTTTCAGGAAGAAGTTAGACGACTCGTTTCTTTTAAACAGTGCAGAGCTTTGCATTCACAAAGAGATTTAATACACACTACATGAAAGGTAATATCTGAAAAAGTGTAATAGGACAGAATATTTCATTAAGAATTTAACTAGTATAAGACAAAACTACAGTATAGCTGGTACTTGAACTTATATTTGTATCTTATTATTGACCCATCAAATGAATGGAAACCAAAACAAAGGGACGGTTTCTACAGATTGACAAACTCTATTCATTCACAGAATATGTTTAGCAATATTTATAATACAAGATGTATTGTATCATTTCTGTACTGAGAAAAGAGCAATTAAAAACTAATTTAACCATTGAATGACTTATCTGGTTATGACTTATCCCTTCACAAACCACAGCAACACATTTATCACAGATGGAAACTGAATTAACTAAACTAAATAAACTTTCATCTAAATCATATATTGCATTTAGAGCCTAAAACAGAGTTTAATTATTACATTAATGCAAACATGAGTAAAACTAGCTAGATGTTTGATGTAAAACAGTAAGACATTCACAAAAGGAAAAAAGGCTTGTTATCTTTAGGAGCTCCGACCAAAACAACACTATTTATTCTCAAGTTGTAAAGCGTTTAAAGTGTAAACTTTCATCCAAAGCTTGTTCCCGCATCGATCTCGATCATCAGTCCGAACGGGGCAAAACAGTGGTTGCAACTCATGCATAATTTATGTTATCGTCGTCCTTGGAAGAAAGCATTAAAGGTTTGGATAGTTAGAAAATCATCCTGCTGTGCCATGAAATGATAAATATTTCACACTCGCAGTCTCTCATTGTAAAGCCGCAACGGTTCTCCTTCACTTTAAAGAGAAACACAGCATTGATGTAAATGTTAGATGACTGGAAAGAGCTTTAAAATTCAGAAGTCATTAAAGATTGCAATCACAACACAGTAGTTACAACCTCACATGCATCATGCTTTTCTCTGCTGGAGGGAGTTGCACACACACACACACACACACACACACACACACACACACACACACACACACACACACACATCCCTCAAAAGAAAATTAATAAATAAATAAATATTCCATGAACTGATGGAAGGCAATGAAGTAATTAGACACTTGCTTTAATGAGCTTTTGCGGTTATATTCCTGTTTATCCAGTAATTAAGTGTAACAATCTTGTTATTATCTTTCCTATTTGTTTGCGCATGAAAATTGGGGATGATTCAGAACAATAGCACATAATTATTTTTAATTAACTGAAAACAATTGCCGAGGTATTGCACGCGTTGGTTGGAAAGTTTAGCATTAGAAAAAATATTTGAGTTTTTTTTTTTTATTATTAAAAAGGAACTGTGTTAATATGAGGAAATATGAATATTATCATCATCATCACTGTGGATAGTATAGTGGTACGAGCACAAGTAGTTCAGGGCACAATCCGCATTGCAATAAAAGATATGAGAGATTTAGTCGACCTCTATATATTTACATTTTAGCCTTGTTTAGCTGGGAACACATTGTGAAATGAAATGTTAAAGCGCTCGTTGTCGACCAGGTCTTTCTTATGCTCAGTATTTTTCAAGAGTGCAGATTTTAGGGTCATAAACACGAGGAGCGTCTGGTTTCACACTAAGGAAAGTGAGCAAACGCAGTGTGTTTATTAACATGCTGTTTATGAGTGGATTCGTCTGCTGATACCACAACTATAGACGTGTTCAGTCAGGGTTATTGTCGTTAAAGTAACACCGGGGAACTTTTGCTCTCGGGGTGGGGTCCCCCTACAGTTGGGAAACAGTATTGTCCTCTAGACCTCTACTACTGTCGTAAACTCTGTCATCCTACATGCACGTGCAATGGACCCTTCGCTAAGCCCCGCCCTCCTTAGTTACTGTTGCTACGCCTGTCAAGCTTTCGCGGCTGCCACGTCTATTACAGTGTGAATGCAACGGTGTCAGACATTCCCAAGGAGATATTTAGTCATTTTTGGCGAACAAGTGAAATATCTGAGAGAGCAAGACAAAAGGGACAGCAGTATGCATTCGAGGGATATATCCACGACATAATATGCAATTTATTAGAGAATAATTTCATCAAAATTGAAGCTAAAGCCTATAACGTTAGGTCCCAGCGCAAGCAGCAGCCGCCTCCGTAGTAGACCATTCAAATGGGAAACACACAAATTGAACAGCTATGTTCATGCACAGCAGGGTAAGTGAAATGAAAAAATTATATAATAATTACAAATCAAACAGTTTATCCATCAATCTAACACCGGGAGAGCCGCGATCGGATTGGGGTAAAGTTACAGGGGTAAAGTTAACGTTAGTAGGCCGTCGATTAACAAAATGCTGAAACATATTTTAAAGTATGTCAGTGAGCCTCCGTCTTGCCTTTAATCGTCTTATTTTACGTTCAAATAAATGCATTATGAACAAAGTACCGTCATTATTTCCAAGCAATAGGCGTTTTTTGTTGTTGTTAATCCTGTGGACATTTAGTTGTGAACGGGTCTCCACACTGCTTGATCCACGCCCGG
>JARWKJ010000006.1:52065392-52115392 GCA_029959095.1 Rhinichthys osculus
ATTCAGATGGTAGAGTCAGAATTTGGTGTAAACAGAATGAGAACATGGATCCATCATGCCTTGTTACCACTGTGCAGGCTGGTGGTGGTGGTGTAATGGTGTGGGGGATGTTTTCTTGGCACACTTTAGGCCCCTTAGTGCCAATTGGGCATCGTTTAAATGCCACGGCCTACCTGAGCATTGTTTCTGACCATGTCCATCCCTTTATGGCCACCATGTACCCATCCTCTGATGGCTACTTCCAGCAGGATAATGCACCATGTCACAAAGCTCGATTCATTTCAAATTGGTTTCTTGAACATGACAATGAGTTCACTGTACTAAAATGGCCCCCACAGTCACCAGATCTCAACCCAATAGAGCATCTTTGGGATGTGGTGGAACGGGAGCTTCGTGCCCTGGATGTGCATCCCACAAATCTCCATCAACTGCAAGATGCTATCCTATCAATATGGGCCAACATTTCTAAAGAATGCTTTCAGCACCTTGTTGAATCAATGCCACGTAGAATTAAGGCAGTTCTGAAGGCAAAAGGGGATCAAACACAGTATTAGTATGGTGTTCCTAATAATCCTTTAGGTGAGTGTATTTTGGCCATTTTGTGCAGTGATTACATCAAATGGACTCTGAGAATTGACCAGTTGCTATTTTTACTGCAACACAACTCAGAAAATAAAATCCTGATTCGATGCCACATTGCAAGTGTGTATCCCCGGGGTTCCCTTTAACCCTTAATCTGAGGCGCACAGACACAGATCTGCTCACCGAACTACACATGCTCTGTTAAACTCAGCGGAGAGAGACGTAATTGTGCCTTGAGCGGCTCTGAATAAAGTGCAGGGTTGGTGGCAGCGTAAGCGTCTATTTAAAGAGTCAGAGGCCTGTTATTGTACCTGTTCTCTCCTTCACTTAATTACATAGAGAGGACAGTGTGTTCCTGCTAACAGGGCATTAAGAGCTCAGACGTCTCAGTCAGATGCATATCACATCATCATCATCATAAACTCATAACGTATGCAGCGTTTAATGCGCAACATTGATCAATGCATTTCATGATAAAACATGACGGGACACAGCGCTGGGTCAAGACCAGTGAGATCATTTAATAACTGCATCCTTTCCAGGTATCATCCAAAACTTTATTTTTAAAGAAAAAGTAAAGTTTTGTTGGGAAAAAAATCTATATTGCAAATTATATATTTTTTGTTATATTAAAATGGTAGAATATTGAATAATACATTTAAATTCACATTATTACAATTGTAAATTTAAGTTTATTTACATTTTTAGTTGGGGACAGTGAAAATGTTGCTTGAGCAAGTACAAATCTGAATTTCTGACCCAATCAATGTTCAGCATCATAACTCCAGTCTTCAGTGAAATCAAATAAAATGAATAAAAAGTTAAAAAGAACAGCATTTTTTCAAAATAGAAATATTTTCTAACGATATAAATCCTTATCACTTCTTAGTAATTTAACATCCTTGCTAAATAAAACTATTGATTTCTTTCAAAAAAAAAAGAAAGAAAAAAATGACTGACCCCAAACTTATGAACGGTGGTGTATAATGTTAAAAAAAAATTATTGTAAATGAATGCTTTTCTTTTACAGTTTTTTATTCTTTTTTTATTAAGACTGGAGTAATGATGATAAATTCAGCTTTGATCACAGGAATAAATTACACTTTACTGTATATTCACATAGAAAACAGCTGATTTAAATAGTAATAATTTTTCACAGTAGGTTATGTATTAAGTGAATGTCAACAGTTGAGAAAGCAAATGCATGTGTACAGTATCAGTATATTAGATGCATTATACATTAAAGTGACAGCAGCCTAATATTATAATATTCCCGCTGATGTCTGTGTTTTTAATGTTAATCA
Source organism: Rhinichthys osculus (assembly GCA_029959095.1). Classification (NCBI taxonomy): domain Eukaryota; kingdom Metazoa; phylum Chordata; class Actinopteri; order Cypriniformes; family Leuciscidae; genus Rhinichthys; species Rhinichthys osculus. Next base: position 52,067,279 of record JARWKJ010000006.1, read on the forward strand.
AACAGTAAATGATAAAGAAAAAATCACCCACTACTCTTGCCTAAATAGCTTTTGTAACTTCAATAAGGTTTAAATCTATGTTTAATTTATACAGTGCAGTCTTATTTTTAAATTTGATTACATTATTAAATTTCTGTACCTGAAAATGTTGGTATCATAAAAGCCTGTTTTTGCTAAAACAGTTTTAAAAAAAATATTTACATTTTCTTAAGTTAAATTGTGGCATAAAGCTAGTTTTAAGCTTTATTTAATAATTTTGTTGAGGCCAGTTGAAATGTTGGCAAAGCAAATTGAATATTACTGTCCCGACCGAAATGTGAGTTTGTGATCCAGACTGCTGTGTGAAACCAGCCTGACGCCTGATTCGCCGCTGTTGTTTGATTATGATCTCGTTCATAGCGTTATGATGCTCATAAACCTTTCTGTGCAGATACTCAAACCGCAGTCACTAAATAAAACTAAATGTTGACAATATAGGGTCAGTTTTGCATTGCATTAAAGAGAAAGGATCCACAGGATTAGTTTTATTCCAATGCCACAGACAGTGCTATCAGCCTAATTGAGCAATTAAAATTCAGCACTAATTACACAGCAAATAACGGCTTGCGAAGAGCATCCTTCTGGTGATTTTAAAGGTGTTTGTTATTTATTTATACATCTATTTATCACCTCAACAAGAACGCCGTCTTTGTCCTTTAAGAAGCCTTTTAGAAATCATCTCAGTTACACTTTATTTTAAGGTGTCAGTGTTACAGTGTAATTATATATCTACTCTAAAAAAAATGCTGAGTTGTTTAACCCCAACTTTGGGTCAAATATGGACAAACCCAGCCATTGGGTTACATTTTTTAATTACATTTTTAACCCAACGTTTGGGTTTGTCCGTATTTGACCCAAAATTGGGTTAAAGCAACCCAGCATTTTTTGGAGTGTAAGTACTGAGTAATAATAAGCAACTGTATGTACTTACTATAGGGTTAGGGTAGGATTAGGGTTTGGTTGAGGGTTAGATGCATGTAATTATGCATAATTTACTGTTATTGGTAAGTAGATGTAACAAGGACACTGTAAAATAAAGGGTTACTTACACTCTAAACAATGCTTGGTTGTTTTAACCCAAATTTGGGTCAAATATAGACAAACCCAAATATTGGGTTAAAAATGTAATTTAAAATGTTAACCCAACTTCAACTTTCACTTTCAACTATACATCTTTGAATGACATTTTTAACCCAACATTTGGGTTTGTCCATATTTGACCCAAATTTGGGTTGAAACAACCCAGCATTTTTTAGAGTGTATAGTTTTGGGTTAGTTGCATGTAATTATGCAAAAGTTTTAGTTGTTACTACATGTAACGTAACAATAAAGTGTTTCCATTATTAACCACCTAAAGAATAAAGTGTACAAATTTAGTGAATAAAGTGTTTCCGATGTGTTTCACATGCAGGCGAACAGAAGACTGGAGAACGGAGAACAGTGTCGTTCTCCTGGGAGGAACAGAAGCACATCCTCTCGTCTTCGGGAAAGCTGCGGATAATGTTTGGATTTGGCCCCGGTTTGCTGGAAAAGTTGCCGAGCAGAAGTGTGTGTGAAGCTTGTGAGGAGCATCTGAACTCATTCAATAGCAGAAGTGGATGATTCTTGAATATGTGCATGAAACACACAGCAGCCGCACGGACTATACACACCGTCAGGACTGCGTTTGCATGTGATATCTTACAATCATCAGAATATGGACTTAATCACAGACGCAAACCTCTTTACCTTCAATTTACATGCATTTCATTATTCTCATTTATCACTTCACATTTATTTGTATTGCGCTTTTCACAACACACACCGTTTCAAAGCAGCTTTACAGAAATGCACGAGTCAACATTACAATGATGTTATCAGAGGAAACTGTCTAAGTTATGTATTTCAGAAATGTACATATACAAATCACAGTTGCTAAAAAAATATTAATTTAATATGTAATAATGTAATAATTTGAGGCAGAAACAATGAGCTCATTGAAGTAATGAATACTTGTTTGTTAACAAATGATTGTGACATAGAAAATTGTAGCATTGGTGCATGTTGAGTTTCTATTCGCTGTGAATCGTGGATATTTTACTGCCATTGCTGGACAACACACACGAGGAACTCTCTCAGTTACTGGCCAAGATCTCCTGATTTATTTGCAGGTTCTTTGATATAATTTTTTAGGTAACGCCTAAAAATGTCCCAATTTCAGTGTTTTTGACCATCGATGCATCGCATTGTATTCATGTCGCACAACGTTGTCAACCTGAACTCAGTTTCTTCAGCAAAAACACTTTGGACAGAGTGAAATAGATGCGATTAAAGTCTTTACTGCGATTAAAATCGGCAAATGGTCGGTTTGATTGTGAGCTTTTTCGCATCAATTCGCAAAGTATTGTGTTTGTATGAGGTAAACTTTAATCACAATATTACCTAAATCTTTATGGGGAAATATAATTATCATCAAATCACACTCCAGGATCAAAAATCATCCACGAGCAAATACATCCTCACATTTTAATGAGAAATTACGAGTTAAGGCAATGAAGACAAAGCAAAACCGACAGGGGAAATATACATTCATTTCTGTTAACAAGCATTCAAGACATAATCAATCACTGACGACACATCAGATATATATATATATGCATATAAATAAAATGAACTATTTGCTATATTATTATAACACTACCGTTCAGAAGTTTAGCAATCAGTAAGATGTTTTAATGTTTTTGAAAGTCAGTGAAATTGTGAAATATTATTGCAATGTAAAACAGCAAAAACTATGTGAATATATAGTAAAGTGTAATTTATTCCTGTGATCAAAGCTGAATTTTCAGCATCATTACTCCAGTCTTCAGTGTCACATGATCCTTCAGAAATCACTCTAATATGAGGATCTGATGCTCAAGAAACATTTATGATTATCAAAATCCAGGTGGGACGTTTAACAAAAGTAACGTCGCTTTATGGTGGAATTTAATCAGAATCAAATCAAACTAAACAAGCATGTAATAGTTAATGAGTAATAGAAATGAGTTAATACATCCATAAATATAATGAGAAATTACGATACGATGTCATTTGATAGTACTTTGTCAGGCAAAGTCTGAAAATGTTCTTGCAACATAGTATCTATGTTCAATATTTCTCAAACAAGCCATATAAAAAAAGAATAAAAATTCTGAGTTCAAGGTTTTTTTTAATTCAGAGTTTGAGAAACTAGCAGAAAACCGCTGGATTTTGAAAGTATCCACCAGAGAAACCCCTCCGAAATGAGCGAGTCAACCGGGCGCGCGTGTGTAGCAGCAGCGGTGGTTGCCATGGTAGCAAGGGTTCCCAGCCAATCACTGCATTCGTTCCAAATGGAAAGAGTAGCTGTGTTTATTGCAGCCCTGAGACGACTACAGACACTCGCTTTTTATACTCTCCTTTTCAGAGTACTTACATTTTAGATATGTATTGGTATAATACACTCACATAAAGGATTATTAGGAACACCTGTTCAATTTCTCATTAATGCAATTATCTAATCAACCAATCACATGGCAGTTGCTTCAATGCATTTAGGGGTGTGGTCCTGGTCAAGACCATCTCTTGAACTCCAAACTGAATGTCAGAATGGGAAAGAAAGGTGATTTAAGCAATTTTGAGCGTGGCATGGTTGTTGGTGACACACAACCATTTCTAGGGTTTACAAAGAATGGTGTGAAAAGGGAAAAACATCCAGTATGCGGCAGTCCTGTGGGCGAAAATGCCTTGTTGATGCTAGAGGTCAGAGGAGAATGGGCCGACTGATTCAAGCTGATAGAAGAGCAACTTTGACTGAAATAACCACTCGTTACAACCGAGGTATGCAGCAAAGCATTTGTGAAGCCACAACACGCACAACCTTGAGGCGGATGGGCTACAACAACAGAAAACCCCACCGGGTACAGGGCCGGCGATTGCTATAGGCGAACTAGGCGGTTGCCTAGGGTGACAAATGTGTTGCGGGCGCGGGCGCCCTCTAGTGTCGCCCCTGGCCTACTTCCCATTAATCATAGAATTAGAATGACAAGTGAAACAAAAACATGTTTATTAAACATGATCATCCTAAGGCGCCCCTCAGCCAAACGTTTAATCACTTGTCAACCTGATTATTAGATTGAATGGATGATTATTGTCGATCATTTCCTAAAGGGAGGGCGGGGGTTAGTTGCGTTACGTTACGTTCTATGGTTACGTTAGGCAAGTGCTCGGCTGCTGCGCGCGTTGATCGAAAATGAAGCGGTCTAAACCCTCTGGTGCACAGGGACGAAAACGGAGAAAGCTACAAGATAAAAAGAAAGCCCTGTATAGAGGTAAGTCTTCTCATCTCATCCATTAAGGTGTCAAATGTTCTGGGCATCGGGACAACCGGGAGATTCCCGCGGGCCCAACGTGCTTTTTGGGCCGATACATACATCTCATACTTTTATTTTTCTATTTTTGTCTTAACGGCCCATAAAACTCGTACATCGGTGGCCCATTCGTTTTGTTTTGTTTTGCTTAATTGGCGGCGCTGGGTTACTTCCAAATATATAACTTACTTTCAAGTATACAAATTTGTACAATACTCATGAAAGTTTCCTTTATTTTTCAGTGCATTTGTTTTACAATATAGCCTATGGCAATTACTGTCATGGGATTAATATTATAACTATTTTTATGTAGTAGTGTAATGAAGACAGACACTGTAATTAAAAGAGGTTTGAATTTTTCTTTGTTCAATTTGCACACTGAATATGGGTTGGAGCTTTTAGTTTTGAACTCTCAAAGTGCACCAGATTGATGAATTTAACATTAAAATGCACAAAATTTTCTTACGGGGAAAACCCCCCTAAACCCCCTTAACCTGGTAGCAGCCCAATAGATTGTAATAATAGTAGCCTAGGCCTAGTGGTGGTAGTAGATGTAATTTATCTACAAAAAGTTATTTATGGTCAGATAAAATATGATTTTGATATGAAATTGTACAATGCAACTATGATATAAATATCCTTGAACGTTCTTTGTAACATTTGTATGAACAATTTATTGTTTAAGTTTTCGAGTAACTATAAGAGCATGTTTAGTTTAATAAATACTTATATTTTTTTAAAGGGGGGGGGGGGGGGGGGCGCAAAACTCAATATCGCCTAGGGCAACCAAAGGGTTAGAGCCGGCCCTGACCGGGTACCACTCATCTCCACTGCAAATAGGAAAAAGAGGCTACAATTTGCAAGAGCTCACCAAAATTGGACAGTTGAAGACTGGAAAAATGTTGCCTGGTCTGATGAGTCTCGATTTCTGTTGAGACATTCAGATGTTAGAGTCAGAATTTGGCGTAAACAGAATGAGAACATGGATCCATCATGCCTTGTTACCACTGTGCAGGCTGGTGGTGGTGGTGTAATGGTGTGGGGGATGTTTTCTTGGCACACTTTAGGCCCCTTAGTGCCAATTGGGCATCGTTTAAATGCCACGGCCTACCTGAGCATTGTTTCTGACCATGTCCATCCCTTTATGGCCACCATGTCCCCATCCTCTGATGGCTACTTCCAGCAGGATAATGCACCATGTCACAAAGCTCCAATCATTTCAAATTGGTTTCTTGAACATGACAATGAGTTCACTGTACTAAAATGGCCCCCACAGTCACCAGATCTCAACCCAATAGAGCATCTTTGGGATGTGGTGGAACGGGAGCTTCGTGCCCTGGATGTGCATCCCACAAATCTCCATCAACTGCAAGATGCTATCCTATCAATATGGGCCAACATTTCTAAAGAATGCTTTCAGCACCTTGTTGAATCAATGCCACGTAGAATTAAGGCAGTTCTGAAGGCAAAAGGGAGTCAAACACAGTATTAGTGTGGTGTTCCTAATAATCCTTTAGGTGAGTGTATAAAGACAGTTTAAACAAAATTGGGAAAAACGTGTTTTAGAAACTACCCTGCCTTTAACATGTAACAAAGCAAAGCATAACGGTTTGGACTCGCTGAAACTGCGCGTTTCATGCCTGTAAATGTGTTGGTCTCCCTGAGAGCGAGAGATAGAGCCTATTGTGTGTGAAGCCTGAAGCCCTGCGCATCAAACACGGCCACAGTGACCGCAGTCGCGCACAATCAAACTGCGGAGAGCAGCAAAAACCTGTGCTTTCTCCTGAATATGAATTATAGGATACATGAGGGTTTAGCTCACATTCCGGCAGGATCTCGCAGTAATTAATCACATTGTTTATCTTTCCGGCTGTTATTCCAGTCTCTCGCAGCCTGGCCGTTCTGCACACACTGTTTCAAGAGAAGAGCCGCCCTGCCATGCATTCTTATTAGCCCAGTAAAAATAGCCTGAGAGAGATGACCGTGTGTAAACCAAGTGTAAACGTACACTTCTGTTTGCCATGTTCAATTACCTTGGGGAGAACGAAACACTGGCGTGTTCATGATATGCGCTGCGCTTCCCTTAATAACTGGCTTCACTGCTGATGGAAATACCTCACATCACAAGAAATCCACTCATATTTTATTAAGGTGTCGTTTGGTTTCAGGCGAGGAGGTGTGTAATATCACCAGATCCGTCAATGCTTTGATTTGCTATTTGAAATCTGCCATCTTTGCTCATCGGAGCTCGTTTTGCTGCCAGGTTTTTTTGAGCCAATCACCTCAGTCGCATTTGACATGTGACCAATCACTCTGGAGCCGCAGGAAAATGCCGCCAATAGTCACGAAGTTTTCCCTGGCGTCAATATAAGCTGTGAAGTGAACGAGGCAGACCGGGAAAATAAAAGTTCACTTTATCATTTTAAATATAATCAATCTAACATATCCACTATATAGAGTATATATTGTTCAAATTAATTATTTGCAATAATATTTTAAATACATCAGCAAAGTTTGGGGTCTGTAAAACTTTTAGAAAGAAGTCTCTTTTGCTCAGAAATGCTGCACTTATTAGATAAAAAAAATACAGTAAAAAATTTGAAATATTATTCCATTGTAAAACATCTGTATCTATGTGAATATATAGTAAAGTGTAATTTATTCCTGTGATCAAAGCTGAATTTTCAGCATCATTACTCCAGTCTTCAGTGTCACATGATCCTTCAGAAATCATTTTAATATGATGATTTGATGCTCAAGAAAAAAATATATTATTATCAATGTTGCCACTTTTGATCAATTTAATGCATCCTTGATGAAAAAGAAATATGTAAAAAAAAAAAAAAAAAAAAACGTCTTACTGACCCAAAACTTTGCAAAATAAATAATACAAGCAAATTAGATGTAATCATAGCTAAAAGTCACACCGAACTCTGTTTATAATCTTCGAATATAAAACATAAAATGTTTGCAATAACATTTGCAGGGAGCCTGTTTCCATCACAGCAGACAATTAACCTGTCCACCTCTAATGGCTATAAAAAGCCCCTGTATTTATATGAATTTATGGATATTTAATTGGATGTGTGTTTCAATTTCATTAAAGGCAGCTGCTCTGTTTTGAGCGATATATCCAATTTTGAGCTGTCAGTGTAACTTTCAGGCTGGAGGATAATGTGATGATACTGCCTTCGAAAGAAAGAAAGAAAGAAAGAAAGAAAGAAAGAAAGAAAGAAAGAAAGAAAGAAAGAAAGAAAGAAAGAAAGAAAGAAAGAAAGATTTTTTTCAAGCATCTTTATTTATCTTTATTTATCTTAATCTTTATTTATCAAAAAGATTACTGGCATAAAAACAATATACTTTGTTACAAAAATTTAATTGTTCCCCTTTTTTAACCCATTTTATACAAAAAGTGCAAAATGAAGTTCATTGTCAATGACAGAACACAAAGCTCTTCTGTGACACCATATTCCTTCAAAAACATTTAGAGAATCCATAACTTCATAAAAACAAAAATCAATTGCAAGCCTTGATTTGATCATAGCTGCAAACACCCTTTCAACACTGTATTCACTTTTCTGTTCAATTGTATCTCTTCTGCTAATATAAATGGCCATTTTGCCTTTACCCAAAATAAAATTCAACAAATGACACTCATACTTTCGCTTTTGAACATTTCTAAAACCCAAAATAAAAGTTTGCACAGAAAACTTCTCATTAAACCAATTAAAAAGATTCTGTAAACCATCAAATAAAGGCTTAAGCCTTGAACAATACAACAACAGTCTCTCTCTGGAAACTAAAAGGACATTCTTTACACTGTATAAAATAAAACATCATTTTTACGGTAAAATACCGGCAGCTGTGGTTGCCAGAACTTTACCGTCTAAAATATGGTAGCAACGTTATTGGTTTTACAGACTTAACTTAAAATTTACAGTAATAAACCGTATTTCATTATCTGTTATAATATTAATTTACCAACATATTGAAGTATTAATATCTGTTTTGTACCATTGTTATACACTGAAAATCACCATGGTAACACACATGAAATTTAAAAAAATGCAATAAACAGTGATTTAACAACATTACATGTAACATAAAACCCTGATGTACATAACCGATTAGAAAAAAAAAACTAAGAAAACTATGAAGAAAGTTATTTCAACAAAAATACATCAAATGTGAAGTGTCACGCAGGGAATTGTGGGAATGTCAATTTACGTTTTTTCACTGTAAATTATACGAGTTGTTCTTTTTCACTTCCAAAAACTGTAAATCTAACGCATTAACAGCAAAAATGCTGAGAGAGAGAGAGAGAGAGAGAGAGAGAGAGAGAGAGAGAGAGAGAGAGAGAGAGAGAGAGAGAGAGAGAGAGAAAGAAATCCAAATGGGCAGCGTAAACAAGCACATAAATAAAACTCAGAAATGAAGATAAATATGAGAGGAACTTTGACTCCGTCCTGCATGTCTTATTTTCCCTGGAGCCGAATCATGTTCTGCTTTTGATGTAGGGGGAAAGCGAAACAGCATGATTGATTTGATTATTATGTGCTGATGCTCGAGCTGAAATATTACTGAGAATTTTTTTGTGTGTGTGATCAGATATTCATGCAGAAGTAAACACAGCTTTTCCTTTTCAGAAAAACAAGCTCACCTGATCATTACACCCCTCTGCTTCTTCATCCTCGGGCTAATTTCTCATTTCTGCCTTATCTCACCTTCTGGAAACCTGCGGCCATCCGTAAAAGGCTTTTAGGACGAGCTGTGAAATTGAAATGCGAGCTGAAGATAACTAGAGCCACATTAGGAGCCGAAAACACTTTAACCTTCGCCTCAAAATACAAAAAGAAGAAGAATGTCCCGACACACTTGTGTGAATCACTAATGATCTCGACCTCAAAACATGGATTCTGATCTCATCCAGGGGTGTGTGTCCCGAAAGCATCGTTAGCCAACTTCACAGGTTCTGTCGTTATCAGCAGTTCAGCGAGTCGGTGTTTCCCGAAATCATCGTTCCGACGAACATTCGCAAACAGCATCGCAGAGGTGTGTGTGTGAGCGACAGCATCGCAGAGGTGTGTGTGTGAGCGACAGAAGCAGAGTCTCTAGTTTGCATGACATGTGGACTCAATAAATCCTGAACACTTTTTCCATTGGGCTCTGTTACTCAGAGACGGTTTGGATTAGAGAAACCAATTGTTTATACAATAAACGTACATCTGTATGTTAATAGTCAAAACCATTTAAAGATAATTACAGAATCTACAGTTTTCACAATTCACATTTGAATGTAAGGAGTCAGATGTTGCAACTGACCCCGGGCCCGGAGACAGTTGCAACATGTTACAAATACAATATATTTCAGTGTTAGCAAAATTATTATTATCAAAAATGTAAGTTATAATAATATTACAGTGTTATTTATTCATCAGCTTTGATTAGATGACAATTATAGATTTGTCTAGATGAGTAGGCCTTATGTGCAGATGTCAAATATTCATATTGATATAAAATACAGTAAATACAGTAAAATACGAAGAATGGAACAATTTGTGAGGCAATTAACTGTTATTAGCCTGTTGTCATGTAAAGCATTTTTTTAAACTATATTTTATATTATCATTTTTCATTGTTATGCATGGTCACAGACATCTGCACACGCACGTTCACACACACATAAACATAAACCTCCTGTCCTTGCTCCAACTTGATGAACTATATTATATTTAAGTAAAAACTTGACAAAGTTATAAAAAAAAAGTAAAAAATACTGCTATGTGGTCTGTTTCAACGCATTCTCATCCTTTGGCGTCATATAGGTGACGCCATATGACATTTCGTCGAAATCTTACGCACATGGCATCCTTTAGTGTCAATATAACACGCACTGTAATGGGTAGGTTTAGGTCTGGGCTAGGGTATGGTTATGACGCCTTGGGATCTGTGTCTCATATTCATGCTAAACGATGCCATGTGCGTAAGATTTCAACGAAATGTCCAAAGTGTCACATGAATGACGCCAAAGGATGAGAACGGGCTGTCTGTTTTTATATTTATGCATTGTACGGGGACAGCAACGTTCCAACTGTCCCCGTTCCTGTAAGCCATGATAAAAGTTCATGTGCTAGCTAAACAATTGACCTTGATGCATGCTAACCATACGAGCTTAAAGTTAACATATCACTCATTTAAACCATATAAGTTTGAGCTAAATCACAAACACAGTGACAACAGTTTAACAAAAATAAAGCTCAAGAAAAGAAATACTTTCAAACTGTTTTTCTTCAAGAAATCCTGGAGCAGTTCAGGAATCTCCTTGATTTTTCTCTGCAAGGAGAGCGGCATCCAATTGAGCATGTGCAGTGTGAAGCCTGTTTTATGCTTCTGCGTCGACTCGACGGCGTACCCCCGCAGACCTCTCTGCGTCGCCGCGAACCCCTCTCCGACCCCTCCGCCGTAGCTCGACGTGCACCTCCAAAAAATTGTAACTACGCGTCGAGGCGACGCAGACCACAAGGGCTGTGATTGGTCAGATACATAATTTCGGGAGTGAAGCTTTACCGGTTTCCCCTTCCCGCTATACCGCCATTTTTAAAGTGACCACTGCACTGTTTGTTTTAACGATATCAAGTTGAAGCCTAATGATGATAATTATTATTATTTGCGGACACGGACCCCAAACACACCGCGTCTTCTAAGTCAGGTGACTGTAAATGCGCAAAACCTGTTTCCATTGCAGTTTTGCAAAATATTCCTTTTTCGAATTGCATGAAAAACCTCCTCATGCGAGCGTAAAAAATTTTTTGCGATAAACTGGAGTTTTTGCGAAATGGACGTGGTTCCATTGTGCGTATTTTCAATTCGCAATTTCAATTTGCGCAATATGAAGGGTAATGGAAACGAAAGCGGAACCGGCGCACGGAACCAAAACAAACTAGCAAAGATATTCGCGAAGCACACCCCCCACCCCCTAGCGTTCTGGCGGTGAAATGCACCGCGATGCAACGCAACCTGACGCAGAACCATAAAACGGCCACGACACCGTAGGAGTGACGGCGTAGCTACGCCGTGGAGTTGACGCAGAAGCATAATGAGGCCTTGAGTGTCATCACTCTAGCTTGTTTCTGATTGGAGAAAAATTACATGTTGCAACTGTCCCCGCGGTCTCCTACATACAAATGTCATTTACAACTTTGAGTTTGTCAAGAGATTTAAAGTGTTGTTTTTGAAGAGTGCGCATGTGTGAACGAGCTCTAGTGCGTGAGAACGAGACTATGAGTGAATCTGGAAATAAAGTGAAATAACTGAGAAAAATGAGAAATATTCCTCAGATGCATGTCTGTTTACTCCACCACGTGCATGACATCATTAACCAACATGGTTGAACGACCAATTTGCGACAATACGGTTTGGGGAAACAGTCGTGACGAGCTAGTGGATTTCTTCAACGATGCATCGCACTATTGTAGTGAAGCAGAGAGTTACGGCACTGTACGGGAAACACATCCTAGAACGACAGAGACCTTTTTATTTGTGTTTGTTTTATTCTTTACACGTTTGTGCCACACACGCGTCTGCAGAGAGCCGGCTTGGCTTGATCCCCACGGTGAGGTTTGGCAGAGGAAAAAACCCAACAGAAACGGAGAACTCAGCGGGGAATTCACACGACACATGCAACAATTACAGTGGGCTCTTTGAGGGAGCGACGCTCTCGTCCTCCTCCCTCTCGCCCCCCAGAGAGAACATCTGTCCCAGCGCTGGAGATCTCACACGCCACGTTAGCTTCAATCATTCACAGGTCTGTGCAAAAATAAATAGACAAAAAAAAAAAAAAAAAAGTAGACTTAAATGACATTCTCTGCATAATCCACTAGGCTTGTTTAACGTTCATGCAAACAAAAGAAAGAAATGAGTATGTGTTGTTTGAGCATTAAACAGTGCGTTCTGTTCTGGCGGGTCTATTGAACTTCCAATATCAAACAAAAGCAGCACAAACAGCTCTATGTTTAATTAATGACGGCAGTATTTAGAGTACAATTAGCCATTTGTGTTAGTCAAAGTCTCCAGATACTAAATTCAATAGACTAATTTATGCATGCATTTGCAAATATTTGTTGCATCTCAGCAAAGTTTGCAGAGAAATGTACACTAGAGTCTGTAAACGCGTTTCAACAGCAGTTTTGAGTGTTTTGGAAAGTCTCCGCTCGAGCGTCGACCTCGCGTGTGCGATCACACCTCCGATCCAGATGACCCAATCTGCTGGCAAGAGTTCAAACTTGTAATTTCATGTAATTAATTCTAATCTAATGTCCCAGAGAAGTGAGAGGAAAATAGGACATCTCTAGCCGTATAGTAAAGGTTCTCATTCTCGAATAACCTGCGACTGTGGCAGTTCGGTAATGAGGATTGTTAAAGTGCGAACGAGTCGTGGGCCAGCCAGCGATAAACACACACAGTTTCCATGTGGCAAACGTCCCCACAACACACATCGCCGTAATTACTTCTCAAACTGCCAACGCCAACTAGTATTCAGTTCTGCGTCTTGACTGTTTGTTTCGCCATTCACAATGAAGCTGCTTTTATTATCGCAGGTTAAACCACCAGAGCTCAGCTTTCAGACCACACATATCCTGAAACTGACCTGATATCTTGTGATGTAAACCAGAAAGAGCATGTTAAAGGGATAGTTCACCCCAAAAATGAAAATTCTGTCAGTAATTACTCACCTTCATGTTGTTCAACCCCGTAAGACTGTCGTTCATCTTCGGGACACAAATGAAGATATTTGTGATTAAATCTGAGAGCTGGATCACTCCTCCAGAGGCTTCTAAGGGATCAAAACTGGCCGGCCCAGAAAAGTTATTAAAGATATCGTTAAAATAGTCCGAGTGGCTCAACCTTAAGTTTATTCAGCGACGAGAATACTTTCTGTGCGCAACAAACAAACAACAATAATGACTTTATTCAACTATTCATTTCCTTCTCTGTACGGCCGTGATATTTCACGTAGTGAAACTACGCAAAGCTTCTAGGTTGTACGTCACGCAACACACACATGACCAGCGTTGGCCAATAGTGAGCCTGCGTGTGACGTACAACCTAGAAGCTTTGCGCAATATCACTACGTGAAATATCACATGTGATGTCACAAGATGCCAGCCTAAACAGGACACAGCGCTCAATCATACCGTTATAGTTATGATGTTGTCCATCACAGTTCGGTACAGGCGTCAGGACCTGTGTGTGTGTGTGTGTGTGTGTGTGTGACGGAGGGATTCCTGCCGCTGTTTCGATTCCTTTACAGATTTTATAAGCTCTTCACGAGTTCTCAGCTGGTCAAGATACCGTGTACGCTACACAGCTTGCATGGTTTTGTTAAAAATGACTTTGGCTTGCTTAGTTGGGGACACTTAATATTCAACAATACTATTGAGACTGACAAGAGCAGCAGAACGAAAAGTGCATTACACTGTGGTAATGTCAAGGATGAAGCGTCCGTCTACATGAGAAGATCAAGAATGTGCTAAAGCTGAATTTAATATTCAACAATATTACTAATCTCCTGCATTGACAGCATTATATGAGAACTGAGCTGAGCTGGACGATGACATCACGGTTTTCTCCAGAGCGGCTGAATATATATATAAAAATTAACTAAATTAATAACTTTTTTACAACAAAAATGACTATTTTCTTCTAGATCTGCTGTACAGAAGAAACAAACTTTGTTGCATTATTTTCCAATCACTGTAAAGCTGCTTTGACACAATCTGTACTGAAAAACGCGCCATATAAATAAAGAATTGACTTGAACACGAAGCGAACCAGGACTATACGTATCATTTTCTTTTTTGGTCCGGACCAAAAGAACCAAGAGAACTGAACTACAGGTGTGATCACACTTACTGAGTTTGCCCGTTGTCCAGGTTTAAATGCAAACCAATAACCCTTCATCATAAGTAAAGCGCATCTACAAGACCGGCTAGTGACGCCAAAAGATAATCATTTTTTATGCGAGTTGTGATGTTACATAAATAAGCTGTAGTTTCACTGAACGACTTCTGCATAAAGCTGCCTTCACGTGCTATCGAACATTTCCCACGTCCCTCTTCTGAAGTCGTGATTACGAGTTCATCGCATTCAAATTGTGACTTGAGAGTGCGTTCATGTCCATTTTTTTAGTATTTACAACAATCCCGAGCACGTGAACACATTTATATCAATTTCTGGGTCAAGAAAGAGTTGGAATTTCTCATTTACAGAAGTGGCCAAAATGATGACCTAGAAAAATTTACATCTTCATGATTTATTCAAATATAATTGAAAATGTAAGAGTCTGTATATTGCCTAGTTGTTCTTGGAGTCAATTGTTTTATTTGTGATGATAACGCAATAAAACCTGGCAAATTGTGCTGACATGATTTTTGGCCAGGCTGTCATACAAATAAATTAGGAACACATGCAAAAACAAGAGAGAACCAGTGATTATCAATAACTGATTATGTTGTAGTCAATGTTTACTTTTTCATGTCAGTTTTTTAATGGCATAGTTTGCCTTTTTTTTCCCCCAATAGTTTTGTCAGATAAAATACCTTAACCAAGTTTAGTTTTGCTCTTCCATCATATATTTTAAAAATATGAAATATTTTCCCCATATTTTGATGGTTTAATCATCTTGCAGGGCCATTAAAATAAATATCACTTTAGGCCACTAATGTTTTAATAGCTTAACGCTGCTTAAGTCTGCAGTAATGACACTTTTGTGTCTCATATCACACGTGTGTGTTTCAACACGTCAACAGAACGCAGGTTAATATGTTTATATGGGCTGATCGTGCAGAAATCTAGTTGCTCGAGACATTTAGGAGCTTACTCTGATAAAGAAAAACTGGTTAACGTGTTTACACGACCACATGCATTGTCAGCTTATTAAGCATAAAACGCGCGAGGAGATTCACTGAACAAAGAGCAATTTATTTTGTTTCTAACAAGTTCAGGTAGGAACAAATAAAATATAAAGACAACCATTCCAGTCCAGGAACGGTGCCGAGTTCAGTCGATAAATGAGTCTCCTCCGCGCCTGCTTTGCAAGAGACATGCAATCCTCACCCTTAACACAAGACAAATTGAGTTCCAGCGTTTTCTATTTAAAGCCTCCTCATTTCCGTAGGAATGGAGAATCTTCCCAATTCCCCAGCCTTTTGCCAACAGCTTAGTGTGACATATTGCTAATCTGGTTATTATGCAAGTTATCAGGCGTCTCACTGTAACTGCAGCGCGGCAGATATTACACTGATTTCATGTGCGCCTCGACGCAATAACTCTGTCTGTCGGCGGCGCAGGACGACCCATCGCTTCATTAAACAGCCCGAGGAACGTGGAGCGGATCAGAACCTAAACCCAGATAATGGAGACGATGTGGACGGGTGACTCGCTGATCTGCCCTAGTCATGCCGTGGGTGGTTAACTAGATGACTGAAAGAAAAACTCAGTAGAGGACTAGACAAATCCCTTCTGCACTGGATGCAGTTTGTTCTGGAACATAATAAGCCTGCTTTAAAACCATAGCAAACCATATTCTGAAAACTGTGCGTATTTCTAGCAGTGCCTGAATAGACGGACATGGATTTGAGCAAATCCTCGAGTGATTTTTTCAGGTCAAACTAATTCAGTCATTAAACCCACGGCTAGGGTGCACAATCTGTTCGGGAATCTGTGGATGCAAACGCTGTTTTAGCGGATGCCAAACCTAATACGCCTCACATTTCAGAAACGTTTATACGTTATAATAAAGTATGATAACGGAATTATAAACAATAACAATGTCAAAAACGTGAAAAAAAAAATAGAATAAAAATAGAAATGCAGTGTTTTTTTAATCATCGGGTCTTATCATGACACATTTGCATGCATGCAAGATAGCTGTGCTTTGAGTTTCTCACTTCAATCTCCTTTGCTTGCAAAATAATCAGCTACACACTTATGCACGTTATCTTAAGGCACATTTTAAATAGAATGTCATGAATTATTTTCAAGTTACTTTTCGCCTAGAAACATCCTACACATCCCGGCATAAACGTCCACGATGAATTACTTGTTATTAAAGCGGCTATATGTGTGCAAACCACTTCAATTTGAATAGAAAAGCAATTGTATGCGGGATGCATGGCAGCCAGTTTGAATAAAAATAACCATTGCCTTACATACTGTAGCAAAACAAAAGTTTTATTCAAATAATATATATCACATACAAAGCGCTCCCTTTTAAATCACTAAAAAGCTGTCACTCAGTCATCGATTCAATCAATTCATCGCAATCTAACAAAGTTCCACTATAATCAATGAAGCTTTCTGCACAATGAATCTCTTATTTAGCCTACATAATGTCTACACCTTGTTTGTTATAAGTGAGCGTATAAATAGAGGATCTGCGGACTCAGCACGGGTCAAAAACTTTTCGAGTTGATTCTAACTTTAAGGGTTAGTTCTCTTTCATGAATAACCCTCGTGTTGATCCAAACCCATATGACTTTCATTCATCTTCAAAACACAAAAGAAGGTCTTTTTGATGAAATCTGAGAGATGTCTGTCCCTCCATTGACGGCCTACGCAACTACCACTTCCAAGGCCCAGGAAGGTAAAGACAACATTACTGTAACCCACGTGACTCTGTGGTTCAACATCAATGTTATTATTAACCAAGCCAGTGCTATTTGTGCAAAAACACAATAACCATTTTATTTGCAAAACAAGTTTCTGTGTAACACTTTGACCCGGATAACTCTCCTTCAATCCATGGAAGGAAGGCGAAAAGTCTGTATGTCACACTTTTAATAGCAGGTACACAGACAAATAAAAGTAAGAACAAAATTATAAAAAGAAGAGCAAACTTCTCATGTACAGTGGTTCTCACCAGCACATAGTGCGTGTGTTATGAGTGAAGTGATCAGTCTCTTAACTGGGGTCCTTCATTTCAGAGTCACACTCAGGACCTTCGGGTCCAAATGGGCCGGAAGGGTGGGATTAATATTTATTTTTAAAAAATCGTTTTTTATAATATTTTTTCTTTTCTTTTTTGGTGTTTTGAGATAATTTCAAAAATAAAAATGATTTATAATTAATATTAATGCAATAATTATGACCCATTTTTTCCCCATTGAATATAATAGATTTTATTTATTTTTATTTTTTTTTTAAAGCTGTATTTCATTTTAGAGTCAAGCCTAGGCCTCATGAAAGCAATTTTTGAAATGAGATGGATGCCATCTGGTGGACAAACTGAGCATTTTAAAAAATCAAAACCCATATGTAATCTGAATTTATTAGTGTGTATGTGTATAAAAGTGTGTTTGTGTGTGTGTGTGTGTGTGTGTGTGTGTGTGTGTGTGTGTGTGTGTGTGTGGATGTCTCTGTTTTGCCCTCTTGATGTTTCATAGATTCACCCCTTCACTGTTGTGTGCTTTTTTTCTGGATCGTGGCTGATTTGTAGATTGTACGCACAAAAAAACTCTGTATTTTCACATTTTTGCCAATTTCCCATTCATTTCCTTTGCGGGTCCATTTGGACCGAAGGTCCTGAGTGTGACTATTTTTTTTACAACCACTTAGACTATTCAAATCCTGTCCCCAGTTTTTTTGGGTGTTTATATACCAAGTACCTAGCCTGCTTCTACCAGACTCTCGTACATTTAATTTGTACAGAGAGTCTGGCACCGCTCCATTGACAAGCGTTAACTTCCTTGTAGGCGGGTATTCTATTGAAGTCTAAAACTATTGGATCTGCCCAGAGTCACTCTATCTGCCATAACCAATCGCTAACGTTTGGTCGTGACATATGTCTTTTCCCGAACCCCGTGGGAGGATGGCCATAAACACAAAACTAAGCAAAGATTGTTCTTGCTCCGGCTTTAACTTCTTGATATTCGGCAGCGTTGCCACAACGGACCGAATAGCTTCACTCGCATCTGTCTCCTCTGCCATTACTGAGCTACAACTCAAAATAACGCACGAGTCGACATCAACGTCATCGTTCTCAGCCACTCCCTCTGTTCGCTGATTGGCCCGGTAAAAAATTGATTTCTGGAAACCGAAGTCTACAGCACAATCCCAGACGTAGTACTGAAGGAAAATGAAATTGAGCGGAAGTGCGTAGGAGGGCGGAGCCAGGCTACCAAGTACCAACAAAGTCACCAAATTTCGGACCATTCTGATAAAGCTATGATTTAAAAAAAAAAATTATTTAAATGCTTCGGGTCCATTTGGGCCGAAGGACCCCAGAGGGAGGAGTCCTATTATGCCCTTGTATGAAGCCTTGATTTAGTTTTTGGGGTGTACTAGAACATGTTTACATGCTTCAAAAAACACATTATTTTTCACATATTTTACATAATCACAGCTCCTCTCTCCCCAGTCTGGTTGAACGTGTCGTTTTCAGTTAAGCTCCTCCTTCTGAAATACGAGATGTGCTTTGATTGGTTAGCTGGCCTCGTGTGTTGTGATTGGCACCGCTTAGCCGCCCCTTCATAACCGCGAGCTCTACTCAGGTGCAAATATTAACCGTGGCGTCAATTTCAAACCATTTCAGACCCTGACAACGTCAAGGAAACAATTTCACAGGTCGTTTCAGAGTGGTATGTTTTTGTTTGTTTGTTTGTTTGTTTAATTTTCTTATGATTCAATGGTGGATAACATCGTATCTATATTTGTTGGAAAATCATGGTAATCAAACACAAAATCATGGATCATTTTCCAAAGGGGCTTTACCGTGACAATTTTCATTTTTGAGTGAACTGTCTCTTTAAGCACGTCTGATTGGCCATTGCATTTAGGAATTCAACAGATATATGTGCGATTGGCTACAGTGCTTAACACTGCAAAACACACCTGTCTCCAGTCTATGCCAGGAGAAGTTAAGCCTTTTTTTAATATACACTCCTAAAGTGGGCATCATGACACAACAAAACACGGTTATTGTGAGAAGCTATACTAACAGATTCATTTATTGAATTTTTTTTGTCATATATTATCGCCCATCTTGGCGTGTTGATTGAGTGCATTCTGTTTTAATTACATAAACACCTTCAGTGAGTTCAGAAGAAAAACATACTTTTGCAAAAGAATGAATGATAAGTGATCTTAAGCAGTGCCCTTCTAAACTCGTGGAAACTGTTAATGTGGATGTTCGACTTGCAGGAAAGTGCCACCATTGTGTTTGTGACACTTACGAGGACGAACTCGGAGTTGTTTCGTCATGCTAATGAGCTTTCCATCTGTTTTCTGGACCCTGGGTGTTGATGAGGTTTCCACTTTTGCACCGTCAGCTAATTAAGACCTGGACACCTGGACAAAAATCAGATAGCACCTTTAGGGGAGATTAAAAGACGAGGAGGCAGCGAGGACACAACCCTGTGATTAAATACGCTGGGAGACGCGGAGGATATAAATTGTCATAATGATGCTAGAATGTGCCGTATTGATCTTCTCCTCCTCTGGTGTCCACATGCTAGAGAGGGAAGAAATTGAACTGGGATTTCACAGCAGTCTTCTATCTGTGTGTGTGTGTGTGTGTGTGTGTGTGTGTGTGTGTGTGTGTGTGTGTGTGTGTGTGTGTGTGTGTGTGTGTGTGTGTGTTTTCCCTGGCCGCAAGCAGCAAGGGGGTTTGAAACAACTTGACTAATATGTTTACATAACTGTCCACAAACTGCTATTTTTCAGCTTTTCCCCCATTTGTTAGTCTGGGTTTTGTCTTCCAAAGGACGCCATGAACCCCTGCCCTAGTAAACGCACTTGCATTACACTGTATAATAACTTTAATAAATCATCGACAAATGTATTCTATCAGTAATGTGCAAATCAGTAATGTGTGTGCTTTCAAATATGTGAAAATGTATGTATTAAAGACATTTCTGATTATTCGAACCCTTGTGAATAAAATGTGCACTTTAAATCTTAAAGTCTTAAAATCGTAAAATTTGCAACAAAAAAAACCTGACTTGCAGTAAAATAAAATAAATATAAGAAAATAAAAGGGCACTTAAGAGAGCACACTTTCATGAACACAAAAAATGAATGCATATTGTAATGTAATATCAAATGTTTAAAGTCATTTCAAATCATTGTTTTAATAATCTGTCATGCTTTAAAGAAGTTCAATAATTTAGATCCATATCATCCGGAAGAACCGTTTAACGCTAAAATGGTTCTTTGTGTTAGTTTAGCGTTCTTTATTCCTGGCTTTTTGTTGTTCAGATCTGTCAAATCCACCTCATTATTGATGCTTTGGAGCTCAGCTATACAACTAACACACTCTCAACAGGAACATGTCTTTATTACAACACTAATCTTTGGTCTATATTTGTGTATGGCGAGATGATCCGGTCCAGTCCACGTTACCCCAGAAAGCTCAGCAAGCAAATTAAAGCTGCAAGCAGCATTTATCGGGGTTCAAGCATTTAAGGCCATTAAGCACAAAAGCATCAAAAGTCATTCAGTTTTATTTAGTAAGACCATTTACAGCCAATACAGGCAATTTATCATAGGAAATATATGGTTTTCAAAGCTTTTTAACAGTTATAGCGCCACCTATGGTCCGATCTCCATTAAACTTTGCATGATTCTTCACCATGTTTTCCTTTAGGATGTATAGGCTTTTGAGTGTATTTAGTCACGCCCCTTTTCTAAATGACCCTGTTACAGCCGCACCCAAATGCAAAAGTTCAACTTTTTTTCGATAATTATTGCTCTAGAGAGTCCAGAGAATTGCCCTAGACTGGTTTGGTTCCGGTCGGGCGAAAAGCCAGGGACTAGTTTGCAAGAGTAGGTATTGGACAAAATTCGACATAGCAGAAAACGTTTGCTGCCTTAATCGAAATTGGACATTTTGTCCGTCTTGAGCGAACGATCGCAGTGGTTTAAAGACCTTGATTCTAAAGCCGAGTTCAGACTGCATGATTTTAGCCCCGATTTTGGCTCGCCGACAGGTTTTGAGAAATCGCCGAAATCACAGGCAATTCGGTGCTCGTTCACGCGATTGACAATCAGAACTCAAACTGAGAGAATTCAAAATCCTGCCGTGTGTTCTGACTGAAAACTACATCGGCGATGACCGACAGCCAATGTAACACAGTCCCATCCCAAGAAGTCATATAACTGACGTCTTGGGACGTCTTTTGACCATACGTCAATATCCGCCTTTTTAGGGTACCCTTAAACGTCGGTTTATGACGATCCTGGGACGTCATACAACTGACGCTTTACCTTTAACGCCAGTTAGGTGACGGGGTAGGTTTAGGGGTAGGTTTAGGTCTGGGGTAGAGTTAGGATCCGATAACGTCATCTAACCGACGTTTAAGGGTACCCTAAAAAGGCGGATATTGACGTATGGTCAAAAGACGTCCCAAGACGTCAGTTATATGACTTCTTGGGATGAGAGAGCAAGATACAGGACAGCAGGATGTTCGGGGAGGAGTTAGACCAGAATATCAGTATTTTAATAGATATATTTACTATTATATCAAACAGAAACAAAGTAGCCTACACATTTGCTTGACCAGCAGCACATTGCAAAATTATTTTTTTACCCCTTTGCAGAAACACAATCCTTGCTCCCGTCTCCCAAACCATTTCCTCCTGCATAATCTGTTTTTCTTTTCTCCTTTTCAATGCAAATCAGCGCACAGACAATTGGGATCGCAAGCTTCTTGCAGGCTATCATTTTTAATAACAATTTGAGTCTCGCGCGAGAACTCCGGTCTCACGCATGCACGCGTGATCTTGCGTTGTTTCCTTATCACTTCTCGCGTGTGTTTGGTTGTGAAACGTAGTTTTCGGACCTGGCAGAAGTTGTCGGCGGTGTGAAACCTCCTGTCGCCGAGCCATCGGTCAGTGTGAACACAGCAGAAACTGAATGTTACCCCAGATAGTCATGCAGTGTGAAAAGAACAGTGACCCGACTACTTTGACAATCGTGCAGTCTGACCTCGGCTTTAGTCAAACGGTCTAGGAGTTATGAGCAATTTAGTACTTTTGGTTGCTGTAGTGCCACCTATGGGCCAATCGGGGTCATGCTCTGAAGTTCTCCCCAAATTGAGGCCTACCATCTGGCCAGGTTTCAGGTCTCTAGCACTTGCGGTTTGGTCTGCAGGATCAGTTTTACAAATCCTTACAGTTACAATAGGGTTTCAGCACTGTGCTTGAACCCCTAAAAAAAGAAAGCCTACAGGTTAACCGATCCCTGTGTGAGGCGGGACGAGGAAGCGGTCGGCACATCGAACTCTCATTATAATTAGAGGGAATAATTAAATATTTATCCAGTGGGGAATCATTTCAGCCTGTGTCATTAAGACCTATTTTAATTATTATAGCTCAGTCATCTCAACAAACACACTCGCACCTTCTTCACACACATATCTTTGCAGGAAATTGGGTTTTAAGATGGTTCCGCCATGTTTTCTACAACATAATGTAACATAATATTATTGTATATAATAAAACACACAATACTAAAAGTTTCAAAAAATGAAGCCACGGTACCTTGCTATATTAGTAATATTTCTTAACAAACAAGTATTCATTACTTAATGAGCCTTAATTATTATATTGTTTAAACTAATACATTTTTAGCTAACTGTGATTATATGTACATTTCTGAAATACATAACTTAGGCAGTTTCCTCTGATAACATTTCACTCTACATTGTAACGTGGACATTTTCTGTAAAGCTGCTTTAAAACGATGTGTAGGCCTATTGTGAAAAGCGCTATAAAAATAAATTCAAATTGAATTGAATTAATAGCTGTTTTCTGTGTAAATATATAGTAAAATGTAATTTATTCCTGGCTAAAGTTTCTCATTCACACTGAAGCATCTGAAACACTTAAATTATCAATACTGAATGTGTAAAACACAATAAAAGCCTCACTTTAGGCTATTAGCAAATCTTACTCGCACTGGATCGCCACGTCTGGGCTAAAACACACCTGTCCTCATCATGTTTTGCCGCAGCAGTTAAATGAACATCTTCTGTCACTCCTGTATTGTGAAGATTGTAGAATAACATGCATCTTTAGCAACACACGACAGCGTTTTTAAAACGTATCTTCAAAAAGCTCCGTTTTTTGGAAAAAAAGAGAAAGGTCTGGATTAAAGGAGACGTGGCCTGATGCATGGATGCAACCCTAAAAATAACACCGTTTCTGCGAAACGTCGGCGTTCCGGGTGGGATGTGATGATGTCATGCGCGATCCCACTGATGATGTACGACTGCAGACTGAGAACCGAACTACCGGAGAACTCGTGGAGAAGCTTCTCTCTGCCGTCACCGTCCCGATACATCATGTGCCATGCGCTAATTAGGACTGTCTGCGTCTGCAACACGTTCCTGCATACGCTTCCTCTGCTTCAGACGTGATGAATGGAGCTCTCAGTAGCGGAGCAAAAATGCCTCTTTCTAACACAGTCCATTAATTACCCACAATGCACTCTGTCACTCGGCTCCCCGGTGTCAAAGACGGCGTCAGCGGGCCAGCTGTTCGGTTACTGTACTGGGAGCCCGTTCTCATCCCAAAGCGTAATATATTGACTCTTTTGCCAAAGCGTCTATATCCAACGCATATGGCACCCTTTAGCGTCATATATGAGACGCAGATATATGGCGCCTCCTAGTGGTCTAACCCTAACACTACCCCAGACCTAAACCTACCCATAACCGAAGCGTGTTATATTGACGCTAAAGGGTGCCATATGCGCTGGATATAGACGCTTTGGCAAAAGAGTCAAAATATTACGCTTTGGGATGAGAATGCGTTGGTACTGGAGACGCTGAGCTCTACAGCCCCTCCGGAGTGTGTTCGAGGAGAAGTGTGCGGTCATTAATCCGAATGCGTTTGAAAATCGCTTCCGTTCACACTGAAACCGCATTAATATGTTTCTGTGCACCTACAGTTTATTGGAGACTTCTAATCTGTCGGTTTCGTTCGTGAACACTTGAAAACGTTTTTAGGTTTGCAATCTAATCTCTTTTATTAAATCTCAATTGTATTCAATGAAAGGAATGTACTATATTTTAGTTTGATAATGTTTTTTTATTTAATATTTTGTATTTTCAGGGGATTTTATGGCACTACATTATATTTACGCTTTATTTATAATCCATTTATTCACGTTTTGAGCATAGACCTGAAAATTTAATTTCCAGCTTAAACTGGTAAATCTCGAACGCTTTAGAGCGACAGACTGAAGTTTGATATCTTTTTAAAGACGACACTTGGCAGATTATTGCTGAAGTGAATTTTTTAAAAAGTGATTATTGTTATGTAAAATGCACAAAAATATTTTTTTCAATATTTATATGAAATCTATATTTTCAAAAACACGTTTTACTCTAAAACTGCAAGAAAATCAAAGCCCTAAACTAGTGTGTGTTCCTCATGTGAGTCTGATCTGTCAGTAAAGGAGCGTTCAGTGAGAGTGTGTTCGGCTGCAGTTCCACACGCTTCCACTAGAGGAAACTCTCCATTCATTTACAATGCGCTCGTTCCTGACCGCGAGGAGCACAAGTGTGACTGTTTCCAGGGCCATTGAACCTTTTCGAATCATGTCCATGATTTTTTTGTGTGTGTGTGTTCACACAGCAAGTGCCAAAACCTTTACCAAGTTTTGTACCATTCCGATAAAATAAAATAAAAACGTTAAATTTTCAAAAGTGAGGTTTCTGTGCACCTAAACTCATTATTTGTGATTCTGTAAAGAACACATCGCTTCTAATCTGTCGTTTTCTTTCGTGAACACTTCACATGAATACGTTTACTTCAGATAATGTTTTTAGGTTTGCAATCTCATCTTTTTTGATGTATACGGTAATTTATTTCCCACTTCAAGGTCCACAATAGTCCGTTATTTACTTCAGAGATTGCCATAATGAAATGATCGTCAACACTCTTTTGGTCTAATCTCTGTCGCTTCGGAGGAAAAATAAACAGGCTTTCACTCACTAAATATAGCAGCCATCATCATTAGCAAGTGGAAAACCATGAGCTGAAGCAAAATGGATTGATGGCAAAGAGGAATCAATCTATAGTCTGTGGAGCGAGAAAAGAAGATTAAAAAGTGGAAATTGAGGCCATTTCTGGATAGATTTCCCTCCCGAAAGCTTTGCTGCCCTCAGGCACACGGCCCTCGTCGTTCTCTGTATCTCCTGTGTTTATCTTCACATTATAAGAAAATAACATTTCACATGAGTGTCTTTTTATGTCCTCCTAATTGTGACTATTGAAATGGCGCCATATTGGAGGTCCAGCAAAAGTGCTGTTGTTTGTGTATGTCGTTTCCTTCAGCTGTGATGCTCAAATATGTCAAATCACACTGGCCTCGTTTCAAAAGGCCGACTAACAAGCTTGACTTTCTCTGTTTGTCTTAATGTCCGAGCTTTAGTTTTCTCAGAGCCAGTTTTCTTCTTCCAAGGGACGGAACATTTCAACTCTAGAGACCCAATCATTAATATGGTTTTAGGAAATATTTAAGTATGTATTAAAGTAAATATTTTATATTTAAGTATGCTAGTAGAGTACATATTACTGAGATATAATAGTAATAGGTTTGTCTCAAAGGTTTGTCTTTTAATGTCTCCTCCTAATTGTGACTATTGAAATAGCGCCATATTGGAGGTCCAGCAAAAGTGCTGTTGTTTGTGTATATCGTCCGATGGATGAATAGATGGATGGATGGATGGACGGATGGATGGGACAGAGAAGGATGGATGGATGGGATAGGGATGGATGGACGGATGGATAGGACAGAGAAGGATGGCACAGAGAAGGATGGATGGATGGATGGATGGATGGATGGACGGATGGATGGGACAGAGAAGGATAGATGGATGGGACAGGGATGGATGGACGGATGGATGGGACAGAGAAGGATGGATGGATGGGACAGGGATGGATGGACGGATGGATGGGACAGAGAAGGATGGATGGATGGGACAGGGATGGATGGATGGATGGGACAGGGATGGATGGGACAGAGAAGGACAGATGGATGGATGGATGGGACAGGGAATGGATGGATGGATGGATGGATGGATGGATGGGACAGAGAATGATGGATGGATGGGACAGGGATGGATGGACAGATGGATAGGACAGAGAAGGATGGCACAGAGAAAGATGGATGGATGGATGGATGGGACAGAGAAAGATGGATGGATGGATGGATGGGACAGGGATGGATGGATGGATGGGACAGAGAAGGACAGATGGATGGATGGATGGATGGATGGATGGATGGATGGATGGATGGATGGATGGGACAGGGAATGGATGGATGGATGGATGGATGGGACAGAGAATGATGGATGGATGGGACAGGGATGGATGGACGGATGGATAGGACAGAGAAGGATGGGACATGGATGGATGGATGGATGGATGGATGGATGGATGGACGGATGGATGGGACAGAGAAGGATGGATGGGACAGAGAGGGATGGATGGGACAGAGAAGGATGGATGGATGGATGGATGGATGGGACAGAGAGGGATGGATGGATGGGACAGAGAAGGATGGATGGATGGATGGATGGATGGGACAGAGAAGGATGGATGGATGGACGGATGGAACAGAGAAGGATGGATGGATGGATGGGACAGAGAGGGATGGATGGATGGATGGGACAGAGATGGATGGATGGATGGGTGGGACAGGGATGGATGGATGGGACAGAGAAGGATGAATGGATGGATGGATGGGACAGAGAAGGATGGATGGGACAGAGAGGGATGGATGGATGAATGGGACAGAGATGGATAGATGGATGGGACAGAGAAGGATGGATGGATGGGACAGAGATGGATAGATAGATGGATGGGACAGGGATGGATGGATGGATGGATGGGACAGAGAAGGATGGATGGATGGGACAGAGATGGATGGATGGATGGATGGATGGGACCGAGAGGGATGGATGGATGGGACAGAGAGGGATGGATGGATGGATGGGACAGAGAAGGATGGATGGGACCGAGAAGGATGGATGGATGGATGGATGGGACAGAGAAGGATGGATGGATGGATGGATGGGACCGAGAAGGATGGATGGATGGATGGATGGATGGGACAGAGAAGGATGGATGGATGGATGAATGGATGGGACAGAGAAGGATGGATGGATGGGACAGAGATGGATGGATGGATGGATGGGACCGAGAGGGATGGATGGATGGGACCGAGAAGGATGGATGGGACAGAGATGGATGGATGGGACAGAGAAGGATGAATGGATGGATGGATGGATGGGGCCGAGAGGGATGGATGGATGGATTGGACAGAGAAGGATAAGCGGATGGACGGATGGATGGATGGGACAGAGAAGGATAAGCGGATGGATTGATGGATGGATGGATGGATGGGACAGAGAAGGATGGACGGATGGATGGATGGGACAGAGAAGGATGGACGGATGGATGGGACAGAGATGGATGGATGGATGGGACAGAGAAGGATGGACGGATGGATGGATGGGACAGAGAAGGATGGACGGATGGATGGATGGGACAGAGATGGATGGACGGATGGATGGGACAGAGAAGGATAAGCGGATGGATGGGACAGAGATGGATGGACGGATGGATGGGACAGAGAAGGATAAGCGGATGGATTGATGGATGGATGGATGGATGGATGGGACAGAGAAGGATGGACGGATGGATGGATGGGACAGAGAAGGATGGACGGATGGATGGATGGGACAGAGATGGATGGATGGATGGATGGATGGATGGGACAGAGAAGGATGGACGGATGGATGGATGGGACAGAGAAGGATGGACGGATGGATGGATGGGACAGAGAAGGATAAGCGGATGGATGGGACAGAGATGGATGGACGGATGGATGGGACAGAGAAGGATAAGCGGATGGATGGATGGACGGATGGATGGGACAGAGAAGGATGGACGGATAGATGGATGCACTGGCATTTCTGACCACACATTCACACTGAACTGCAGCGGAAGCCGGATGTTCTCTACATCCACATGCAATCATTCCTCATTCAAGGCGTGGCGTGTTCAGTAATGGGACGATCATCTGTGGTCAAACTGCGATATTAATAAGCTCTCGCTCGACTGGACTCTCTGCTGTGTGATTACCTGTCACACTTCATTTGTCGATTGTAAAAACGCTACACGACTCTTTCCTGGTTACAATTTAGCGGCAATCTCATTCAGAAAGCATCACCATGTACAACTCATCCCCCTCCACCTTATTTATTTATATATTTACTATTCCCAAGGGTTGGAATGCATTGTGGAGGACGTGTTTTACATTAAATATCATACAAGATTACTGTGCCATTGTATTGTTGAATCCGTTTTACCACTATTACCGTCCATTTCCGGTGGTACCGCCATGTGTAAATGGTGTAAATTGTCTTACATGACCTTTGCAGAGATATTAATATCTTGTCAGGAATCCTGGGAGAGCAGTAAGTGGTGACAATATCAAAAACGCTCTCTTCTGCTCCCTGGGTTTAATATTTCCTTGAACAGTCTGACACGAGACGTGCTGAGATACCACATCTTTATTCGTAAAGCTCAAATTGGCCCATCATTATCTTTTAATTACCACAACCCAATATTGGGCCCTATTATAGACAGATAATTAATCACGTATAATGGTGCAATAGGATATTGTGATTGGGGCAGAAAGGTCGGGACGGGGTTATTTTGTGCAAACAGGGAGCTAATAGCAACTCTTCTGAGTTTCATTATTTGCACATGAATACACTCTGAATAATGGATGAATAGCCGTGTAAAGCGGAGATGAAACCGGCGGGGACGCTTTTATCGCCCAGCATCGGGTTCCTGAAGCGCTAGCCTCTGTTCTGTGTGTGTTTGTCCAGCGATGTTCATGTTTACTCACGGAGAGTTACAGCGAGACGCGTTTATAAGCAGCCGTTCACCACGAAATAACAGTTCACAGCAAGGCTTC
This sequence comes from Rhinichthys osculus, assembly GCA_029959095.1. Classification (NCBI taxonomy): domain Eukaryota; kingdom Metazoa; phylum Chordata; class Actinopteri; order Cypriniformes; family Leuciscidae; genus Rhinichthys; species Rhinichthys osculus. The sequence continues at coordinate 52,096,682 of JARWKJ010000006.1, forward strand.
ATTTGTTAACTTTCGTTTATGTGTCAGTTGACATGAACTAACTATGAGCACTGTGTTTTTAAAGCAGTCATTAATCTTGGAACATTATCCATTCTTCTATCTATGACTTATGCAATGTGCAGAATCATGTTAGAAACATATCATCTATCTATTTGAAACCACTAAACTAAAATGTAAAACTTATTCAAACTTAAAGGTGCTGTATGTAAGATTTTTCTTGAATGAATCATTGTTATATTGCCCATGTGTAAACAGCTTGTAACAAACTTTTACAAAAAACAAATAACCGGGATCTTCCCTGACTTCGGTTGTCTATGAAAGCATGTAGACGGACTTTTATGTCAAGATTTCGGGACGTTTTTGCCTGGTAAATCAAAAGGACGTGACGTGGCTCTGTTGCTAATAACAAAATCAGCTTCTGAAATCTACATACCTTTAAAACTTTTAAACTTCGAATTGTTCATTGTTTGTTCATGATAATTGTGAACTAACCAATGTTAACAATTACAACTTTGGGTTTATAAATGCATGTTAAATTATTATATTGATAAATGCTGTATAAGTATTGTTCATTATTACTTCATGCTAACTAATGAGAGAGCTTATTGTAAAGTGTTGCCATCAATCATTTACTCCTCATGTTGAAGCAAACCCATGCAACTTTCTTTTCTGTATGGAAAACAAAAGAAGAAATGAATGCCATTCTTCTCCATTTTGATAGTAAATGGGCACTGCCATATCAAAATATCATAATGACTGTCATATGAATTACGATAGCTATAGCTTTGTGTGAAGAACAGACTAAAAACATCTTCTCCTCCAACGTGAACACCTGAAAGGTTCTTCAAAACTCATATGGATTGAATTATTGGTGGCCGAACATTATTGACGTGTCTGACAGCTCAAACGGTGGTGAATATTTTCCATATTTTCAACTTTTCCTTTAAATAATGCATATTTTTCACAAGTAACCAGACATTCAGAGAGCACCAGCTGGCACTGAAGCTACAATTATTGCGGATGCAACTATTTTTTAATCCAAATTTTGAATCCAGATCTCCTCGGCTGTTGTTAAAGCACTGCGCGGTCCCTGACGACATATTTTCCATGGCAGATCTGGAAACAAAATGTTCTTCCACACATTTGATTTCAAATCCATGTTCTGTCCCATCAATATTAAAGTAAAAGTTTGAAATGAAACTTCTGGCGTTGTTTACTCCCCCCTCATGCTGTTGCAAACTCACATTCTGTTATATTTTCTGATAATACAGTGTCCTGTGAACATGACTGTGAGTCTCCTCTCCCGCGTAACCTTCGTCGTCGCTGTTGTTTTCTTCTTCTTGCCCATTGTAAACAGCAGTAATCACAGTCTAAAAAGACCAGAGGAAATGAACAGCCTCTGGTTGGCTGTTGTCTGCGGCGCCGTGGACCGGAACGCTTTAATTAGAGCCGGACTGCTCAAGCGCTGCTGCAAATAAAGCAAACGCAACACGTCATCTTCCTCTGTGCTTCTCGGGTTGTGTTATGCATGTGGCCGATGCATGCATACGAATTTAAAATGATACTGTAGATGTTCAAATGAAAAACCCTGCATGCTAATAACACACAGTACCATATTTACTCATTTTTAAAATCTTAATATAATGTCTCATGCGAGATGTGGAGATGTGCAAACAGCGTTACAGACACTATTGCTTTAGGCAATCTGGTGCGACAGCATGTGCAAATAAACTGCGAATCCCTGATTTCAAGAGCACCAGCTACAGAAGGCCATTAATGAATCTGGAATATTTTCATATTCTCTTTGGAATTATAAAATCAAAGCAAATGCTACATTAATTAGTATGAAAAACAGATTTTTTCATGAACACAAACTGCCAAAAGCAATGCACACATGCCTCTAGTGTTTGCCACGGGGTTTCTCGTTCTCGCATCGATTGGCTGGATTCATTTGCTGTTTTTGCTGTAGTTCGCAAACCTCTCATTTAATTTATTAATATACATATTAATAATTTAGGCATGCCAGCTGTGCTTCCAAAGTATAAGATTTAGTACGTAAAAATCAATTCAATGCAAAACTCAATAGTGCAAAGATGTTTAAAAATGTATAAATCTGATTTGTATCATTTAAAACACTGATTCACAGACACTGTGTGTATTTTCAGTCACTCTGATACACAACAAAGCATTGATTTGTATCCTTTATTAAGCCATTTCTGATAACAAGCTCAAACGTAATGCCGAGCCGATCGTCCGACAGAAGTCGTGGAGACGTCAGATTGGCGAGATTGAACAGAGAGATGTGTGTGTAACTGTTATGTTTCCGCTTTAGCATCAGTGAATATATGATGGTCCTCGAGTTCTGGATCTCCATCAGCATTAAAGAAGAAGCACATCTCCGCCGTCTGTCGAAACTCTTCACCTTAAGAGGAACGAGACAGCTAGAAGTTCAGCATCTATTTTTAAACATAATGCATCTCATAAAGCATGTGCTCAGTGTGTTCTATTGATCGCATTCACACTGAAAAAAAACCTTCAAGGTTAGTAAAAAAGTAAGAAGTGCTTTTGATACTTCAAGCTTGAAATGTTCCAATTGAGAGAACAGAAAAATGACACCCCTATCACATTACTACTGCATGCATAATGGTATTCATATTTAAATAATTGCTATTTCTTTAAAAATGTGACAGCCTTGAAAATTGGAAAGGCCTTGGGTTTTGACATCTCGTCTCCAAACCGATTCTTCAAAAAGCAAACGGAAACGAAAGTAAAGGCTAAAGCATCGCTGGACGTTAAACATGGACGGCTTCTCTAAGTTGGAGCCGATCAGCTTTGATGACTTTGAAATTCGACTTTTGAATATAGTGAAATATTACAGTAACTGATAAGGACAGCCTTTAACTGTCCATATAAGCTCCTGGTATCCGGCGATATTCCTCGCGGCCAGGCTTAATGCACACAGCGATGTTCAACAAAACTATCTGAAGATTGGCTTTTCTTTCTCTTTAATCCTGTGACACTTGCTCCGGCTGGGAGGTGAAGAAGTTACAGAAGACACGGGGAAGTCTTCCTCACTTTGCCCTCATCTATCTATATCATTTCTAACGGGAAACCAAATCACAGAAAGAGCCTGTATAGGTCAGACAGAACACACAATCTCAGTAAACCTGCGACCGCAAAGAAAACAACAACTATCTGTTGAGTAAGAAAAAAAAAGAATACTTTTTTATTCAGCAAGGATGCATGAAATTGATCAAAAGTGACAGTAAATATGTTTACAATGAGATTATATTTCAAATAAATGCTGTACTTTTGAACTTTCTATTCATCAAAGAATCCTGAAATAAGAATGTAAATAACTGTTTTCAACACTGATAATAATCATAAATGTTTCTCGAGCTTCAGATCCTCATATTAGAGTGATTTCTGAAGGATCATGTGACACTGAAGACTGGAGTAATGATGCTTTGATCACAGGAATAAATTACACTTTACTGTATATTCACACAGAAAACAGCTGATTTACATTATGATAATATTTCACTATTTTTACTGTCATTTTTAATCAAATAAATGCAGCCTTGGTGAGCAGAAGACACTTTCATAAACATAAAAAAAACATAATTATTCCAAACTTTTGAAAGGTAGCCATTAATAAGCAGTCATGGAAACTTCTCAAAAGTGAAAACCATTTTAATTTACATACGTAATAAAAGACAGGCACAAGATATTTGCAATAAATCCTCCAATTATTTTGGCACATTTCAAATTCAAATACATCCAATATGCAAAGTACCTGACGAAATGAAATATATATATAAAAAACAGAGTTTTAAAATGCAATCTGCGTTTGATTCCAGCGATGTGACTTACAGACGTGAACACTCGCGATCTCAGCGTGTCTCATATGCACCATTTGTAGTTTGCTGGAGCTTAAAGCTGCTGTTCCATCTAAATTGCTCCCTGAAGTTATTGGATTTCTGCAGACGCTGACAGCTACAAGCTTCTTCACGGGCAGGCATTAATTAGAGCGCTGGTAAAGAGGAGCCAGCGCTCTCCTGGTCGGAGATGCTTTCTTAAGCTACTCACTTTCTATTATTTCAGAGACGTTGCGTCCGAATGCAGAGCTGGAGCCGAGAGCTTGTCAGAACCAATGCTTTTCCCTTTAACAGGTTCTGCATGCCATTACAATCTCATGCCAAACGTCTCAGATCCTCCAGGATACGAGATAGACCCGGACTCGCGATGATATTTAGAAGCGAGTGCAGAATATGAAGGGAGGTTTTCCAATGCATTTACAGGTCTGTCCAATTCTGCGTATGAATCAATCAATGCATGGTTGGGTTTTCGAGATCAATGGTGGAACGTGAAGTCAGTCGTGGCTCTGTTTCGGCCCACATGCGGCTTCCCTCATGCACACGGGAATCAAACTCAGTGAAATGTCAAAATGTAAAGTTCTGCTATCCATGCGTGAAACACGCAAGTTGAAATCCCTTCTGAAGCGCTGCTGGATTGGAGAAATGGTGTGTGTGTGTGTGTTCGTGTCGCTCACTGAATGCCGGCCGCGGATCTGAAACAGAGAAACACACACTTTACGAGAGGAGAATCAGCTGATCTCAGACGCTTCTTTAGTTACAAATGAAAATTATGCCTTCATACAACACAAATGAAGATATTGTTAATATCACGTTTCCAAGCTTTTATTCACCATATTTGCTCCATGCATGAGCTCTGATCACGTTAACGTGTGAATACATGAACACAAATCTGTCTCTTCAGAACACTAATTAAACAGCTAAATTAATATGCATTACTTTTATGATGTATTTATGAACATTTTTAAGCATGAGAGTTTGGTAGCGTCGGCTGTCAATGGAGGGAAACTTCTCAGGTTTCATTCGAATAATCTTCATTTATGCTTCAAAGATGAAAGTCACACAGGCTTGGGACTATAGTGCAATATCATTCTTTAATCCAGGGTTATTATAGCAAACCAAATTAAAAATGAAACCGTAAAAAAATTTTCCGTTATTAATATGTTAACTGAAAAACAATAGTTTTAAAAATCTTTAATAAAAATGTTACTTCTGTTAGTTGCCAAAGCAATATTTCTTAAGTTCGTTTAGTTTAACCTTGTTGTGAAAAAATAACTAAAACTAAAATTGAAATAAAAATAATTCAACACTAGACACATATTTAAAAACAAAAACTTGAAAAAAAATGCTTAAAAAAAACAAGACTCAAATGTTAACTAAAATAAAAATGAAAACATGAAACAGAAAAATTGTATAACCATAGATGACAAATGTGTGAAATTTCAGGCTATATTTCCCAGGACAGTAAACAATATTTTTGCAAGAGATGGTAAAGGCCATCATTTTGAATTGAAAATATACAACGCATTCTCATCCCAAAGCGTAATATTTTGACTCTTTTGCCAAAGCGTCTATATCCAGCGCATATGGCACCCTTTAGCATCAATATAACACGCTTCGGTTTTGGGTAGGTTTAGGTTTGGGGTAGTGTTAGGGTTAGACCACTAGGAGGCGCCATATATCTGCGTCTCATATGACGCTAAAGGGTGCCATATGCGTTGGATATAGACGCTTTGGCAAAAGAGTCAGTATATTACGCTTTGGGATGAGAACGGGCTCAAATATACAAAACATGAAAATAAACAAATAATGAATTATATTCAGAGCTGCAATTTCACGTTTAAAGCACAAGAGGCGATAGTGGTACCTATTAGCATAGATATCCATAATAACAGCTAGATGTCTTACGGCGGAGTCTCTATCGTCATCACCGGCGGCCATCTTGTCACAGGCAAGCGTTCTGGCGGGCTCTGTGGTGCCTGATGTAAGATGAGTGATCAGCACCAACACAAATACTCTTATCTCGGTGAAATGTTGACGGATTTACAAACGGTTTGGTTTCTTACAAACGTTATTAACGTGGCTATAATTCTGGATGATTATTTATTGATACACTTATTATTCATAAGCATGCAGTGTCATAACTACATCTCTGACGTTTATAACAAACCAAACCGTTTGAAAATCGGTAGAAAATTGAGCAAGTTATGGTTATTTAAACAGTACATGCACCATTAAACCACAATGTTACGAGTGAGCGAGCTGCCTGTGACAAGATGGCCGCCAGTGCGGACGTCCAACTCCATTGGCCAGCAGCGCGGACGAGACATCTAGCCTTTATTATGGATATATATGATTTAATTAATAGGATTTATGAGTCCAAATCTGTGAAACCTGTTCGACTAACAGGGCCTGGCCAATTTAAGTCCAATTTTTCACATCATTCCTCACGTTGCACAAATGCCGGTGGTGTCTGGTGGATTAATACTCAGTGTTGTTCTCCTTTCCTATATCCTATTCACGAAATTGAACATTACAATAAACTATAACTGGGTAAAGACGGCCAGCCGGTACTGTAGCTCTACGAGTATTAGCGGTTAAATGTCCAAGTCCACTTGATGAAGATGAACGCACTTCAAAATGGCTTTTAAAAGCCGGGTGTGTTTCTCTTCAAAGGCAAAGTTTGTGTCAACACAACCTGGAGATGCTCTCGTGAAGCGACGAACTGAAGCCCACAACATCTCGGCTTTCCCGTCACAACGAGACGCCTTGAAAAGACCACAGGCTTAGATGGCTTTCATTAGGCAGCCGTTCTCCAATCTCATCCAATCACGGATCCCGAAAGCATTACAGCAGGTACGGCCAAACTTTTAATGCACTCAGCTGCACTTCATTCCCCGAGGAGCGCTAATGCTGCGAGAGGAATAGCTTTAAATGCATCATTAAACCTGCCAGAGAATTAACTTGGACAGAACTTAATTATGTCACACACAAGGCCCTGCAACTTTAAGATTTGAGGAAAACCAATATTGCAGGCTGGAGAATGGAGTTGGTTCGTTTAGATACATAATTAGAGGCAATCAGCCATGTTCATGCGGTGTGTGTTGAGACTGAACAAACAGAAAGATTTCACACACAAAATGGATCCTTGAGCAAAAGAAGCGTGTGGAGTTTAGAGTCACGCTGAACACAGTCAGTCTGAAAATGAGCTTTATTTTGGTGCGTTCAAGCACATCTATGAAAACGCATTGGTTTAGGAATAAAAATGAATGTGTGACACAAAAGAGAAAGAGATTTTCACTGGATATTTCACTCTAAATCAATCATTATGGCATCATTTCACATTTAATTCCCATGTTTCGAGTCAGAGATGAACAGCGTAACATGACCAGCTCAGATCTTCTGAACACGACGCAGTCTGTTAAAATAAAACGGATGCGTTTCGGAAGTCCTTTGCTTGGCTGAAACGCTCCTCTTCGCCTGTCGAGCCCACACTGCTCATCTCGAGTGAGATTCGACTCGATCTGACGGCGGGCGAAGGGAACACATCGAGTGAAGCTCAGGCATGAGGCAGTGACTCTTTCTCTGTCCCGTCATCCATGCTCAAGTCATCCGGAGCGCCTTGAGAGATTCCCGACTCTCTTCCGGATCCTCAGGGTTTGCAGGCGACGTGAAGTCTCTCTCGCTGTCATTTCTACAGCACAAGTGCATTTCTGTGTTTCCCGGGTCTGAACGCAGACTCACGGAGCCGGTGTGTGTCATTCTCCACGTCAACAGAGGCGACTTTTTTAAGCACATGTTTGTTTTTATCTGCACAGTTTGTGCAGCTTCTAAAGGCATTCCTGTGTGTTGAACAGTAGATCGCGGCGCTAGCAACGCCAAGGCCATGGGTTCGATTCCCAGGGAATGCACGGACTGATGAAAAGCATACCCCCAATGCAACGCAAGGCTTTTATGGATTTAACTCTTTCCCCGCCAGTGACGGATTCTCCATCATTTATGACACGACGCTTTTGGCAACTTAAAAAAAAAAAAACACTAGCAGGGAAAGAGTTAAAATAATGTATGGCTAGTGATGCAGAAATTACACTTTAAACATAATATAAATACATTTATATTAGAGAAATACGTATTAGATTACAATTTATTTTAGAAAAATTGGTGTAGAAAACATTTTCACACAAATAATTACGAAGTGGCAAGTACTGTAACACATTGAGTTAAACATGACATTTTGAAGTAAAAACCACTCACCATTGTTACTTATATTGGTATACATGGTTTTTGTTCATATTTTTTAATTACATTTAAATTTCAGTTTTCAAAACTTTACATTTTTTAGCAATTTTGAAGAAAAACAATGTATCTGTCTATATATATATATAGACAGATATATATATCTCTCTCACACATACTCAACATATATATATATAATGTTTTTATAAAGTTTTACTTTATTTTGTTATTTTAGTACTTCAACATGAACTAAACAAAGGATTCTCCATCATTTATGACACGACGCTTTTGGCAACTTAAAAAAAAACGCTAGCAGGGAAAGAGTTAAAATAATGTAACGCTAGTGATGCAGAAATTACACTTTAAACATAATATAAATACATTCATATTAGAGAAATACGTATTAGATTACAATTTATTTTAGAAAAATTGGTGTAGAAAACATTTTCACTCAGAAATTGATACTAAATTACTCAAATAATTACAAAGTGGCAAGTACTGCAACACATTGACTTAAACATGACTTTTTGAAGTAAAAAGACAGAAACAGTATTTTCTTTTAAAACACACTCCAATAAAACTACTAGAGTGCAGATAAATGCATTCTCACCATTGTTATTTCTATTGGTATACATGGTTTTTGTCCATATTTTTTAATTAAATTTAAATTTCAGTGTTTCAGTTTTCAAAACTTAAAATTTTTAGCAATTTTTTTAATCTTTTTTTTTATCTGTCTATATATATATATATATATATATGTGTGTTTTTATTAAGTTTTACTTTATTTTGTTATTTTAGTACTTCAACGTGAACTAAACAATGTTGACTTAATGGCTGAAATAAAATTTGTATATTTGTATATATATGTATTTATATTTAAAATGTGTACTTTAAAACTAAAAGATTTTCTTCACTTCTATTTTCTTTAAATCCTGATTCTCACTATATGGTGTTTCATTATTACATTTATTCATTTGGCAGATGCCTTTATCCAAAGTGACTTATTCTCATATTCTTGAGAATATATATATATATATATATTAGTGCTGTCAAACGATTAAAATATTTATTCGCGATTAATCGCATTAATGTCACAGTTAACTCGCGATTAATCGCACATTTTAATCTATTTTAAATGTCTCTTGATTTCTTTTTGTCCCATAATTTTTTCTCATTTTAATGCTCTCATCAACATGGAAAAGTGGATCGGCTTGCTTTGTGCAAATGTTTTTTATTGAAAACAACATTGACATATACTGTGTTCAATTTCACACTAACATTCTCACTTGGAGCAAATAATCTCTCACACAATGTAACACTGTCCATCAATAAAAGGGTGAAAGAAATACTGACGAGGGGGTGGAGACTTCGCATCAGCTGTGTGTGTGTGTGTGTGTGTGTGTGTGTGTGCTTGGGCATCATCAAGTGGTGTTTCAGACTGGACGTGCTGTGATGATGATAGCTCAGTTCACAACGACAAAACACACAGATCACTTTGGTCTCGTCAATGGAACCATTTGGCAACTTTTTAAAAGTAAACTTTCCATTCAGAATCTTATTGGCATCCATTTCGGCGTCTCGCGCTCGTCATCCACTCAAAACGTAACGTTAACCAACTATTTGGCCGGCTCGCAAACCCAAACAAGTGTGTGCGGCGCCGTGACTGTTGTTTTAGCTAGATCCGCTTGCGCTTTGGTCGATGAAGCAACAAAACGTCCTCGCGCGGCGCAAGCCATTGACATCAATGGGTTTCATAGCGCAGCGCCGCGTCCTGTTGCAAAAACATGTGGAAAAAACTAAAAAGTTTGCTAGGCCAAAAAGACCGTCAATCGCGCGATAAAAAAATGAATCGCGTTAAAATCGGTTTGCGTTAACACCGTTAATAACGCGTTTAACTGACAGCCCTAATATATACACATTTAAACTGCTACTTTATTCAGTACACCGCATTAAATCCCAGAAAGCGCTCGTGACAAACAAACCTCTCTCTCCAGCACAGGCTCCGAATTCTCAAGTCTGACAAAGAGAGTTTGTGAACGAATGGAAATGAAGTAAGAGTGATGGCTGAACGAGGCGGCGAGGGACGCTCGACTGAGAGAGGAGAGGACACACTCACTCCAGCTTCATCGCCAGTCTCCGAGGCCCACACACACCTCCTGTAATCGATCATACAAATGAACGCAACACAATATTTTCACACCTGTGCAATTTCCCAGAACCCACACGTCTCGGTTCGGAAATGAACGAGGCAGATTGCAAATGTCTAAACAGAGGCGACTTGATTTAGCACTGCGATAATATGGCAAGACAAATAGGAGACGAATAATGAAAAGAATTGATCAGAAGGCATTTTCACACTGTGGGACAAATGATAAACCTCAGAAAGTTGCTTTGAGGAGGAGTTTGCCTCTCCCGGACCGTCATGTTTTCATTAAAAGAGCCGCAATGCTAAATCAACATCCGTATGCTAACGCAGCGATAAGAGCGCGAGGAACCCGGGCTTCTGCTGACAGACAGTTTCATTTCCTCGGCCTATAGGAGTGTGTGTGTCGAGCGCAGAGAAACACTGCTGTGACGCGCTCTTTGTGATGAGGCTCTGTAAATCCACTGCAACATTCATCCTCAACTTCATTTGCATTGAAATGGGAATGCCATATTTCATTCCTGTCGCTGGGAAACTTACTACACTTATTTATATATTTACAGTGTGTGAACACCTTCTGTTCTTCTCACTCCAGCGTCAAGGAGCGCAGGGATGAAGATGATGCAATTCATGGAAGGAAGGGAATCACCCGAGCAACACACACACACACACACACACACACACACACACACTCACACACACACACTCACACTCACACTCACACTCACACACACACACACACACACACACACACTCTCTCTCTCAGACACACACACACACACACACACTCACACTCACACTCACACTCACACTCACACACACACACACACACACACACACTCTCTCTCTCAGACACACACACACACACACACACACACACACACACACACACTCACACTCACACACACACACACACACACACACACACACACACACACACACTCTCACTCACTCACTCTTTCACTCACTCACACACACACAATCACACACTCACTCGCACACACTCACACAAACACATAGTCACACACTCACTCTCACACACTCACTCACACACACACACACACACAAACACACACTCACACACACACACACACACACACACGCACACGCACACACACACACACTCACACTCACACTCACACTCACTCACTCACTCACTCACTCACTCACTCACTCACTCACACACACACACACACACACAATCTCTCTTCTCTCTCTCTCTCTCTCACACACACACACACACACACACACACAATCTCTCTCTCTCTCTCTCTCTCTCTCTCTCTCTCTCTCTCACACACACACACACACACAATCTCTCTCTCTCTCTCTCTCTCTCTCTCTCTCTCTCTCTCTCTCTCTCTCTCTCACACACACCATATTTTGAAGAATAGCCTATATGAATATGTAAATATGTTGAGGGGGATGTAAATGTTTTGCACAATTAACTTGCTGAAGCATCACTTTCCGCCCTGCATTTCTTTGAGAGCAACACAATTAAACTGGGGTTTTGAAATCAGCGGGAAACCGTGTAACTCGTTTGAGTCCCGATGTCGAGAGTAACTTCTGTTCTGGGCAACCGGTGATTATGGTCTGAAAGCTCGTCTAGAATATGAAATATGCAATGTGTTCAAAAAAGAGCATCTTCAGGAATATTCTCCTATCAATCGACTCTAAGAGTTTCTTAGAAAACCCCAAATAAAAAAATTAGAATATTGTGAAAAGGTTTTCATAAGCTGTAATCCATAATCATCACAATTATAACAAATAAAGGCTTGAAATATCTCACTTTGCATGTAATGAGTCTATATAATATATTAGTTTCACCTTTTAAGTTGTGAAATTTTCTAATTTTCTAATTGATATTCTAATTTTTCGAGTTTCCCCTGTATCTACATATTCATGTAAATCATCAGTGTATATACATACATAACATACAACACAGACTAATTTAAAATACACAATGATCGAGCTTTCTCTGTAGTCGCCCCAAAGCTCTGGAACAGTTTACCTTTAGACATCAGGACCTCTCCATCTCTGGTTGCTTTTAAATCCAGATTAAAGACCTATTTTTAGTCTCTTGCATTCGAGTAATGTGTATGTAATCGAGTTGTGTGTATTTTAAATTAGTCTGTGTTGTATGTTATGTATGTATGTATATACACTGATGATTCTGATACTTTTTTCTACTATTTTCCCCATTTTTTTTATTGATTGATTTATCTTATTGTACTGTAAAGCACTTTGGATCAACTACGGTTGAGTTAAACGTGCTCTATAAATAAAACTTGCCTCGACTCGACAGCGGGATGTTCGTTAACAAGATATTTTAAACTTCGTTATACCCCTAAGCGAAGAACGAAAAATAACTTTTCTGTGAGCATATGAGGGCCTTCAGAGTTCAAGAGAAATAAGGACAAATAATTTTTCTAAGTCGTCTTTTTCCACTGAACCTGTCCCAGTTTTACAAACTCCAGTTATACCCAAAGTCTTCAATTGGTCCTTTTTTGACCACTTTTATTGTGCTTTAAAGGGATACTCCACTTTTTTTTTGGAAATAGGCTAATTTTACAACTCCCCCAGAGTTAAACTGTTGAGTTTTACCATTTTTGAATCCATTCAGCCGATCTCCGGTTCTGGCGGTACCACTTTTAGCATAGCTTAGCATACATCATTGAAGTGGACAAGACCATTAGCAGTTCTCAAACAAAAATCACCAAAGGGTTTCGATATTTTTCCTATTTAAAACTTGACTCTTCTGTAGTTACATCGTGCACTAAGACCGACGGAAAATGTAAAGTTGCGATTTTCTAGGCTGGTATGGCTAGGAACTATACTCTCATTCCTGCGTAATAATCAAGAAACTTCACTGCCGTACCATGAGAGCAGCAGGCGTAATGATATGACGCAGCGCCTGAAAAAAGGCTACTCATGGTCTGGCAGTGAAGTTTCTTGATTATTACGCAGGAATGAGAGTATAGTTCCTAGCCATATCAGCCTAGAAAATCGCAACTTTACATTTTCCGTCGGTCTTAGTGCACAATGTAACTACAGAAGAGTCATGTTTTAAATAGGAAAAATATCAAAACTCTTTTGGTCATTTTTTTTTGAGAACTGCTAATGGTCTTGTCCACTTCAATGATGTATGCTAAGCTATGCTAAAAGTGGTACCGCCAGAACCGGAGATCGGCTGAATGGATTCAAAAACGGTAAAACTCAACAGTTTAACTCTGGCGGAGTTGTAAAATGAGCCTATTTCCAAAAAAAGTGGAGTATCCCTTTAACATCCTTTTTAAAGCCGGGTTCATTCAGGGTTATCATTAAGTAAAACTCAAATTAAACTAAATAATGAACACGGAGAAGTAATTCGACGCAGAACAATTGGTTTTGAGATGATATTAGGGGTGTGCAAATGATGACACGACGTACATTTTGGGAAGAACATCTACTTTTTCCCTGTGTAAACAAACGTAATTAACATTGCTCCCGACTAAAATGACGACAGAAGGAAATGAGATATATAAGCACGGCTCAACCCAGATCCTCCCGGGCAAACAAACTCGCTTTTGACTGTGCGATCAAAACAATACATCACTCAAGGAAGAGGAGAGCGGGCTGAAAATCAGCCGTGTCATCATCATTCCCTCTGTTTTCCATGATTTTGTATGATTTCCCTCCCCTGGCTCTCCTTCCAGGCCCCGTGGTGTTAATTATACGAGGTCTCTCTCCCTTCGAGCGAGTCGTGCGGTGGAAGTGCATTAATCTTGATTCGCTACTTCAGTACAAAGCCTTGTTTGAAGAGTCTCCTTTGGTAAAGCCCCAAAGGCAGGGTGATTCAGATGAGGACGAGGAGACGGAGCGAGTGCTTTCTTTCTGAACCTGAGCGTCTCGCAAACCATGCAAATGAAAGTCGCACACGTTCCCTGATGAGGTTTCCGGGACAGACGTGCCGTCCGACTGCAGGAGCCATTAGCACGGCTGTGTTTATGTCAGATTTGGCGGACTGGGATCGTCTCGGGACGTTTAAAGGTCATCGCGTGCGGATTGTCTCGTGTGGCCATGCAGATCCCAAAACAAAGTCTCTGAAATGAATTTCAATTAGATTTATTTTAGATTAAAACGGCTTTGATTGCACAAAAAAGCATATCATGCAAAGTGTTCCTGCGTCCTCCACCCATACTCATATCATTTTTATCAAGCCCTTCTTTAAAGTCTTGATGTTGATTCGAAGTCTAGAACAGGTTTTCCTGCTTGAATGTTGATTATTCTCCTCATATTCTCCATTGTTACGGCTCCTCTCTTCCCAGTCTGTCAGTAACGCTCTGTTCACTTCCTGTCTCTATGAAGCCCCTCCTTCTGAAAGCACACTGTGCTCTGATTGGTCGGCTGGAGCAGTGTGTTGTGATTGGTCGAGCGCTTCGAGTGTGTTTGGGAAAGTCCCGCCCCTTTCCATAACCGCCAGTTTAACACACTACTAACTGACTCAACCAGGCCCCGCCCCTTTATTCTGCGTATGGGTTATTATAATGAGGAATATTGTGACGTGTTCGTTCCCGGGAGAAACTCAAGACTACAATGGAGGCGTTTCAGGAGTTCAGAAACACTGATATAGAGAGGGACTTTTTTTTCAGTTCTCCATGACATCTGTGGGGTTGGCCAATAGGAGCGCAGAAGCGCTTTCAAACGCGGCGAAAGGAAAGAGAGATGATGGTATTGGTTCTGCTGGGTGAAATAATGACAGAGTGGAAAAATATAAATGCTGGCGAACTATAGCTTTACACTCTAAAAAATGCTGGGTTGTTTCAACCCAAATTTGGGTCAAATATGGACAAACCCAAATGTTGGGTTAAAAATGTAATTTTAAATTTTAACCCAACTTCAACTTTCACTTTCAACTGTAAATTTTTTAATTACATTTTTAACCCAACATTTGGGTTTGTCCATATTTGACCCAAATTTGGGTTGAAACAACCCAGCGTTTTTTAAAGTGTAGCAACAAAGTGAGCGCTGGGATTAGCATTAAGCTAACATGCTGCTTCGGTAGCCATTGTTTGTTTACACACTTGATTCCAGAAGTCAGTTGATAGTTCCTTCTCGATGACATCACGCATGACATTAGAGACACGTGTCAAAGCAACTTGTATTCTGACATGCTTCTTCACAACAAGAATTTAGGAGTCAAAATCGCACAGTCGGACACTGTGACTATAGTAAAAGACAAGCAAATCCTGTAGTCTGAACTCAGTTGAGTGCAATGGTCTCTGCTGGATATTAGACACCGATCACACTCTTCTGCAGATTATTCAGCCGTTAGAAAGCAACACACATTCCCAGTGAAATGACATCTGGGTTTTACACTCGTTTATTTGAAGAGCACACTTCAGAAACGCATCAAAGAGTATATCATTCACTTGAGTCATATTGAGGCACATCAAGGCAAACAGAAACCCATGCGGTTTCATACGTGCGTCTGCGGCACAATTTACCCCGTCGGAAACGTGCCGATGAACGAGCAAAATAAAGTTTTTACTGAATGTGACGCGGTAAAAAAGAGAAAGAGCTGCACTGAAAAACAAGCGTGATTTCCAACTCGAATGACTCAAATGCCAAAGAATAATAATAATTATATCTCAAAAACACCCCAAATATTCAGAATCCAAATGTTCCATTGGGAGACCCAGGTCTATTTGTACACACTCTCACTTTAACTTTTATTAAACTGAATACACACGTAAACACAGGTATATTTAGCACTACTGAATGATTTACACAAAGCAAATGAATTACACAGGAAAACAATTTAATAAATCATGTAACAACTAAAACATTCAGGCCAACTTCCAGCCGGGACTGAGGAGAAGTGTAGAGCGTATGTGTGCGCTCATGTGAATGAAGCAATAGTTTAACAGACAAGCCGAAGAAGCCGGCGGCTCCCATCGGACCGGACGCGCGCGTGTGTGTGTGTGTGAGACGGTTTAACAGACAGAGAGACTCTTTAGGGACACTGTGTGTGGAGATATTTAGTGTTGCTGACAGAAAGAGCCCGAGGCTCAGAGCTGTTGACCGTTTCACGGCACTGACAGGATGATGGGGAAACAAGACATGCAAAAGAGCAATCCAGGCGATCGCACCACCACAAACGGAGAAGAAAATTAAAAATATTTTTTCTTTAAAGATTTGTAACAATTTTTAAAGACTTAACATGAGTTTCATTCTGAGCACTGTGATTGCACAGCTTTTTCTGTGACAACATGCCCCGACAGCACTCCACAGGGGATCTGCGATTGCACAGTCTATCATCATCAGGTCGTCTGCTAATTTTAATGAGTAAAACAATAACGTTTTGGCTCAAATATATAGCCAGGCTCTTGCTTGAATATACGTACTGTAAGTGTAAATTCAATGGGTCTCATTCATGAAACACGAGCAGAACGAATTTTTGTGTAAATCGTGTGTAAAGTGGCTCTGGCGTAAATTTTCGGATTCATTAAAATGTTCGTATTTTCCAAATGTTAGTTGGTACGAAAGAAATCTCCACCTGCTCCCAGCCACTCGTAAATAGTGCGCTTAACACCCGAACGTTTTGCTCATTAATAACTAAGGCTGCATTTTAATTCACCTTAATCGGGTACATATTTGCACAGCATTTTGAAAAAATATTATATATAGTAATTACATACGGTTTTTCTTATTATGAGAGCCAGTAATAGCATCTGCGATGGTGGTCCTTCTCCAGTTTGAATACTATTTTTCCGAAGTGAACTAATTCGTTTTTTGCTCTCAAGCTTAATGTCGAACCATTTTCTTCTCACTTCTGGGAATGTTCGATTAACAGATGAAACTGTAATATGCTGCCAAGCTTGCTTTTTTTTAGGACCCGATACGCCACTATGTAGCTTACGCTTGAAAATAAATGTGGCGTTTTGAATGAACTTCTGATAATAAAACTTCAATTTCTGCATCTGAGTTTTTTTTTTTTTTCATTCGCATTCATGTCATAATATGATGCCCATATAGAGTTGTCAGTCGGATTTAATGGGCGGGGTTTATGGTAATTGAGAATGAGCGTGCACGCGCAACCCATTTACGACTGATTGGAATTCATTAACACACACACTCATTTCACTATCACATCTGACTTTTACGAAGTATTTGTGAATCAGGAGAAGAGTTTTCGGGAATGTCTCTTTACGCGCAAATCACTCGTATATTTACGAATGTTTCATGAATGAGACCCAATGTGTTCACTTGTTCATCCAACAGCTATAGGAAAAATATGATAATGCAATTTATATTTGGATGATGGAATTTGGATATTATGAATTAACTCTTTCACCGCCAGCATAAAAAAAAAAGTTGCCTACCAGTAGATTTGATTATTTCACAAAACTTTCAAGTTTTCAACTTTCCCTAGAATATTGTGTTGTATTAACATGCAATACATCAACCGAAAGAACAAACAACTACAACTATTCTTTTTTTCATCAGCACTTGAATGTGGGAACGTTTCATAAAAAATTCCATGAATGGCGGGGGAAGAGTCAAGCATATTTTTAAAGATTTTTTGCCTTTATGAAATCATTTTATTGACAATTGAACACATTTCCCTCTAAAATCGTGATGTAAAAACTAGGGCTGTCAAATGATTAATCACATCCAAAATAAAAGTTTTTTTTTACATAATATAAATGTGGGTGCACTGTGTATAATTATTTTGTATATATATAAATACACACACATGCATGTATATTTAAGAAAAAAATATTATTTATATATAAAATATTTATATTTATATATAATATAAATTATATATAAATCTATATACAGTATATACATGAAAATATTTCTTAAATATATACAAGCATGTGTGTGTATTTATATATATAAAATAATTATACACAGTGCACCCACATATATTATGTAAAAAAAACTTTTATTTTGGATGTGATTAATCACGATTAATCATTTGACAGCCCTAGTAAAAACCAAGATATAAAAATACTTTTCCAAGATTAATAATAAATATTTATTTTGTATTATAATAATAAATAATACATTTTTGTTCTCATTAGGTGGCGTTTAAAAGGCTGTTAATTTTCAGTGATAGTATTGATCTGACTGCACTGACTCTATAGGATGAGAACAAACCTTGAACTGAATCGAGCCTAATAAATTCACTATTGTTTATAATCAAAACTACCTTTAGCTGGACAATAACTTTATCCTAATGCTGTTGTAAAGCCTAAACAATCTGTTACGGTAATTTCTATTATAACTGTAAAGCTGCTTTGAAACAATCCGCTTTATAAATGAAGGTGACTTAACTTGACTATTGTCTTTTAGAGCTGCTTAATAATTGAATTTGTTTCATAATTGATGAATTTACAGCATTAACTGTTTATTTTCCTGTTTATTACTGTGAAGCTGCTTTGATATCTGTTTTGAATGAAGCGCTGT
>JARWKJ010000006.1:52130392-52145392 GCA_029959095.1 Rhinichthys osculus
AAAGTAAACAACACTTAAATTAATGTCCATGGTTTTCAATCAACAGAACTAATTCCTAAAATCAAATTACAACTTGGTCCATTTGCGATCTGGTTTCCAATAAGATCGCAGCACACATAAAGACAAACAATGAAAATGCCTAAATACTGATTCAAGCTAAATATTTGGTTTTGACACTGTCGAACACAATTTGCACTTAGACAAACTAGAAAGCTGGATAGGACTATAAATCTACAAAAACTATTAATCTAATTGGACCTGCATGGCATGTGGAGACCCTCAGGGCTCGATCCTGGGACCTCTCCTGTTTAAAGAAACATTGGTTTCAGTAGTCATTTCAAATCAATAACTAAATCAGCTTATTATCATCATCTAAAACTTTTTTAAAGACAAAAAAAAAAATTAAGAGATCACAAATTCATTACAAGCAGGACAGACTGTACAGCAAATGTTACTCATCGCCAGCTTTCCCAAAAGACTGCAGCTCATTCAAAGGCCTGTTGCCAGAATTGCAATCAGAACAAAACTAATTTGAGCACAATATTACAGTGGTATATTGCTATTATGCCACCTATAACAATAACTATATCTTCCAGAAGATGCCCTAACCACAGCAGTCACACTAAACCGCACTCCACCTTACTGTAAAGTGTCCAGGTCAAATGCAGTTAAATACAGTACATGTGATGGTGTTAAACATGTTTGAATATGATCTATTATTAATGTAATACAAATCAACCTATGAATCAAATTTTGCAAATAACCATTGCTGTGAATAATATTTGGGGATGGTAAGATTTATTAAATGTCTCTTCTACTCACCAAGGCTGCATTTCAAAGATCAAAGTAAAAACAGTAATTTTGTGAAATATTATTACAATGTGAATATATATTAAAGTGTCATTTATTCCTGTGATCAAAGCTGAATTTTCAGCATCATTCAGCGTCACATGTACTTTCAGAAATCACTCTAATATGATGATTTGCTGAATTTCATATTTTTGTGGAAACCGTGATACATTTTTTTCAGGATGCATTCAAGAAAGTTGAAGAAAGTTCAAAAGAACGACATTTATTTGAAATATAAATCTTATTAGAAATGTCTTTACTGTCACTATTAGTAATATACATATATATATAGAGAGAGTGAAAATTTAATTACATCTATCCCCTGAATACAGATGTATGCGATGTCCTTCCTATACGCTCTTGCAGGTCAAGAATGTCCAGTCATTATGAAGCACATCCACAGTTCTCAGAAAAACAGCAGAGAAGGATGATGTTATGAAACACGGCGACCCCTCAGGCCTTTTGCAACGGTTCATGATGCAATTTCCAAAAATAGCCCAGTGCAAACAAACACAGATCTGGAAACAAAGAGTCGGGCAGCCTTGGGCACACTGGACATCACAGGGGGCAGTGGGTCAGAGAACGCGCTCGCAAAACTAAACTAAACCGAGCAGGACTCAGAACATCACCTCCAAACTCAACGCAACGTTCCTAATCTCAGCAAGCCTGTCCTTTACACATGATGGACACGTCTACTTCACTTGCTTTGATCTAAACCATGTCCCTAGACATCGTCCTGGCATGTTTTCCGATTAAAAACGCGATGCCAATTTCTCACACGACAGACAGATTAGCTTATTCTTTACTTTGTAATTAAGTCGTGAGAGCGGCAGTTAAAAATAGTGTGACTCGTCGATGTCAGTCTGCCTCCTCCGTGTCTGGGAAAGCAGAATATGACGTTTAATTTCCTTGTCTTAGCAACAGCCAGCTTTTTCCCCACTCTCTTTCAAATGGATTTTTTCCTGCAACCTCGGCCCTAAACGCTTGCACCTGTTTAATGACGGGAAGTGCTGGTGATCAGGCTTAGCGTGAGGACACCAGGACACTTTAATGACTCGACACTCAGATGAATCCGTCACGGCACGGTTGACCTGGTGGATATTATCCGAAGCACAATGTCAAGACTTCGGGAACTTCGGAACGTCCTTCACGGAATAAAGACGCTTTATTCAAATGGAAAGAACGCCACAGAACACGCTGCTGGAAAACACTTGTCACAGACTTTCAGAACCGAAATAAAAATGCTACAGTATCCAATTCCTGAATTTCAATTAAAGCAGCGGAACTGTGAATTTAAGCTGAATTAAGATGGAGTAATAATGGAAGAATTTGTAGGAATTACTTTCATTTTTTAGCATGATCGTGGCATTTCCAGAAACGTAAGACATTTGGGTTAGGGTTAAATAGAAATTCAAACCTATAGAAATTTGTAGTATACACATATATGTACATATATATATTAGGGCTGTCAGTTAAACGCGTTATTAACGGTGTTAACGCAAACCCATTTTAACGCGATACATTTTTTTATCGCGAGATTACAATCTCGCGAAAAAAAAATCGCGAGATTGTAATCGGATTGTAATTGTAATGAGATGACGCGGCGTGATTTCAATGGCTTGTGCCGCGCGAGGACGTTTTGTTGCTTCCTCGACCAAAGCGCAAGAGCAGCGGCGCGCACACCGCGGTCAAAATTCAAAATAGTTCAACTTTTGCCGCTGTGACGATTACCAGCGCGGCCAATAGAAACTTTTTGGCATCCAAAAAGTTTTGAAAACTGGCGTAGCGCCGCGCATTCCGTGTCCTGTCTGAAAGCACCGGATCTAGCTAGACCGGAGACACACTTGTTGCGAGCCGGCCAAATAGTTGGTTAACGTTACGTTTTGAGTGGATGACGAGCGCGAGACGCCGAAATGGATGCCAATAAGATTCTGAATGGAAAGTTTACTTTTAAAAAGTTGCCAAATGGTTCCATTGACGAGACCAAAGTGATCTGTGTGTTTTGTCGTTGTGAACTGAGCTATCATCATCGCAGCACGTCCAGTCTGAAACACCACTTGATGATGGCCAAGCACACACACACACACACAGCTGATGCAAATTCTCTGCGCCCTCGTCAATATCAGGACCTCGTCAGTATTTCTTTCACCCTTTTATTGATGGACAGTGTTACATTGTGTGAGAGATTATTTGCTCCAAGTGAGAATGTTAGTGTGAAATTGAACACAGTATATGTCAATGTTGTTTTCAATAAAAAACATTTGCACAAAGCAAGCCGATCCACTTTTCCATGTTGATAAGACCATTAAAATGAGAAAAAATAATGGGACAAAAAGAAATCAAGAGACATTTAGAATAGATAAAAATGTGCGATTCATTGCGATTAATCGCGAGTTAACTATGACATTAATGCGATTAATCGCGAGTTAACTATGACATTAATGCGATTAATAGCGAGTTAACTATGACATTAATGCGATTAATCGCGAGTTAACTGTGACATTAATGCGATTAATCACGAGTTAACAGTGACATTAATGCGATTAATCGCGAGTTAACTGTGACATTAATGCGATTAATCACGAGTTAACAGTGACATTAATGCGATTAATCGCGAGTCAACAGTGACATTAATGAGATTAATCGCGAGTTAACTGTGACATTAATGCGATTAATCGCGAGTTAACTATGGCATTAATGCGATTAATCGCGAGTTAACTATGCCATTAATGCGATTAATCGCGAGTTAACTGTGACATTAATGCGATTAATCGCGAGTTAACAGTGACATTAATGCGATTAACCGCGAGTTAACTGTGACATTAATGCGATTAATCGTGAGTTAACTGTGACATTAATGCGATTAATCGCGAGTTAACTGTGACATTAATGCGATTAATCGCGAGTTAACTGTGACATTAATGCGATTAATCGTGATAGAATATTTTAATCGTGTGACAGCACTAATATATATATATATATATATATATATATATATATATATTACATTTTAAATGTATTTGATTAATTGCATGTTTGTTCATTTATGTTATAATATATTAAAAATTTAATATTAGAATAATTTCTAGAAATTTCTTTTGCAGTCTGATTACCAAAAACTGTAGACACAACATATGTGGGCTTTCTAGAGTCTTTGAAATATCAAACCTATATGTATAAATATTTTTCATTTTTAAATGCATTGAATTCATTAAATATTTGCACATTTATATACAATAAATTAAATTAAAATATTACATTTATAAAGTTATATTTAATAAAATAAACAGACCATAATGCAATAAATATTATGATTTTTCAGAATGTTCTAATTATCAGCTCTGTTTTAATTATAACAAAATTCTGACTTTTGCTTAACCCTGAAATAATAATAATTAATTAATTAATTAATTAATTAATTAATTAAAAAAATATATATATTAATAATAATAATAATAACACATAATACAGATGATAATAAATATAATAATACTTATATAATAATATGTCAGTGAGAATTTCAGAGAATGTACAGAAATAGTTACTAAAAATCATAAACATACCACTGAAAACAGTCAAATATGTTGGTTGGGGCTAAATCACACAGAGACGTACCTGTGGTCTCCAGCTTTAGCTCTTCAGAGGTGTTGCAGCTGAAACAGAGAGAAGAAAAGAGTTTTCTTTAAGGATGTGGGGGGAAAAGACGAGGTAAACAACTCAAGGCTAGTAAAAAAAAGCAGTATTGAGTTCGTGTGGGCAAGTAACAACCATCTCAGACTCGTACTCCCCGGAGAGCAAACTGCAGTCTACACACCCAACATCATTACAGCCTGCCCAGCACTCAAACACTAGACCGGGGCTTTCTGTTGCTGTTTTTTAGAGGTGCCACAGTATGTGACATTTAACTGTGAGCAAGCAACACAACACAATACATGCAAACACACACGGGCAAACACGGGCGCTCTGAAGGAGTCGGATGAATGGAGATCCCTGGGGTGGTCAGTTCAGTTGCCAAGGGTTGCAATGCGTGCCAGACAGACTCTGCATGAATGGCATGAAAAAGTCTATATTGATGACGTCAATGGAAAGTAGGAATGACAGTGGGAGAGAATGTGGGGGGGTGTTACGGATACTCCCTTCGGTCTGTCATTCTGATCCCTAGCTGCGGCTCGGGTTTATTGCCTTTTCGCCAAAAGTCGTAAGTCTAAACGCTTGGAACGGTTGTTGATTGATATTGTCAGTATAGTGTCTGTGTTCTTCGGTTCTCCTCTCTTTAGTTCCTGCTTCTGATTGGTTTGTTGCTTTAATTTTGAATTATGCCCTTGTTTGTCTCTAGGGTTACTAATTGTTTTCACCTGTGTCTTGTTTAGTTCCCTCATCCCGCCTGTGTATTTAAAGGTGACACATGTAAGACATTTTTTTGTTGTTAGAATGCCCTCTTTTTACCCAGGTTATTGTTAATCGCCTATTATTAGTTTTTCTCCCCCGCATGTGTAAATATTGAGCCCTTCAAGCACCATCAGAACATTGAGAGCATCTGCTCAGATCCGTCAGTCTCTTTCCAGCTCAACCAATAGTATGAATATGAGAGTTTGGGGGCGTGGCTACTGTAGCAGGCGGAGCGTTTGGGGCGTGGCTACTGTAGCAAGCGGAGAGTTTGGGGCGTGGCTACTGTAGCAGGCGGAGAGTTTGGGGCGTGGCTACTGTAGCAAGCGGAGAGTTTGGGGTGTGGCTACTGTAGCAGGCGGAGAGTTTGGGGTGTGGCTACTGTAGCAGGCGGAGAGTTTGGGGCGTGGCTACTGTAGCAGGCGGAGAGTTTGGGGCGTGGCTATTGTAGCAGGCGGAGCGTTTGGGGCGTGGCTACTGTAGCAAGCGGAGAGTTTGGGGCGTGGCTACTGTAGCAGGCTGAGCGTTTGGGGCGTGGCTACTGTAGCAGGCTGAGCGTTTGGGGCGTGGCTACTGTAGCAGGCGGAGAGTTTGGGGCGTGGCTACTGTAGCAGGCTGAGCGTTTGGGGCGTGGCTATTGTAGCAGGCGGAGCGTTTGGGGCGTGGCTACTGTAGCAAGCGGAGAGTTTGGGGCGTGGCTACTGTAGCAGGCTGAGCGTTTGGGGCGTGGCTACTGTAGCAGGCTGAGCGTTTGGGGCGTGGCTACTGTAGCAGGCTGAGAGTTTGGGGTGTGGCTACTGTAGCAGGCTGAGAGTTTGGGGCGTGGCTACTGTAGCAGACTGAGAGTTTGGGGCGTGGCTACTGTAGCAGACTGAGAGTTGGGGGCGTGGCTACTATAGCAGACTGAGAGTTTGGGGCGTGGCTACTGTAGAAAGTGGAGAGTTTGGGGCGTGGCTACTGTAGCAGGCTGAGAGTTTGGGGTGTGGCTACTGTAGCAGACTGAGAGTTTGGGGTGTGGCTACTGTAGCAGGCTGAGAGTTTGGGATGTGGCTACTGTAGCAGACTGAGAGTTTGGGGTGTGGCTACTGTAGCAGACTGAGAGTTTGGGGCGTGGCTACTGTAGCAGGCTGAGAGTTTGGGATGTGGCTACTGTAGCAGACTGAGAGTTTGGGGTGTGGCTACTGTAGCAGACTGAGAGTTTGGGGCGTGGCTACTGTAGCAGACTGAGAGTTTGGGGCGTGGCTACTGTAGCAGACTGAGAGTTGGGGGCGTGGCTACTATAGCAGACTGAGAGTTTGGGGCGTGGCTACTGTAGCAGACTGAGCGTTTGGGGCGTGGCTACTGTAGCAGACTGAGAGTTTGGGGTGTGGCTACTGTAGCAGACTGAGAGTTTGGGGCGTGGCTACTGTAGCAGACTGAGAGTTTGGGGTGTGGCTACTGTAGCAGACTGAGAGTTGGGGGCGTGGCTACTATAGCAGACTGAGAGTTTGGGGCGTGGCTACTGTAGCAGACTGAGAGTTTGGGGTGTGGCTACTGTAGCAGACTGAGAGTTGGGGGCGTGGCTACTATAGCAGACTGAGAGTTTGGGGCGTGGCTACTGTAGCAGACTGAGAGTTGGGGTCGTGGCTACTATAGCAGACTGAGAGTTTGGGGCGTGGCTACTGTAGCAGACTGAGCGTTTGGGGCGTGGCTACTGTAGCAGACTGAGAGTTTGGGGCGTGGCTACTGTAGCAGACTGAGAGTTTGGGGCGTGGCTACTGTAGAAGGTGGAGAGTTTGGGGCGTGGCTACTGTAGAAAGTGGAGAGTTTGGGGCGTGGCTAGCGTAGCAGCCGGAGCGTTTGGGGCGTGGCTAGTGTAGCAGGCGGAGCGTTTGGGGCGTGGCTACTGTAGAAGCCGGAGAGTTGGGGGCGTGGCAGAGAGTTGGGGCGTGGCTACTGTAGAAGGCGGAGAGTTGGGGGCGTGGCAGAGAGTTGGGGGCATGGCTACTATAGGAGGCGGACAGTTGGGGGCGTGGCTACTGTAGAAGGCGGAGAGTTGGAGGCGTGGCTGGAGGCTTACTGAGGTTTTCCTCTGGGCGAAACTACTGTAAAGACGTGAGCTCAATGGATCTGCCGGATGAGGACAATCATCAATTTGCAAAAAGAAAGTACCAGATGGTGAGGGAGGAAAAGTCTGAAAGCAGCAGGAGACTGCAGATACTAGAATGAACATGAAAATGAAACAACCCAGCAAGTACAGAACGCTTTTACACAACGTTGCATTTTGGTTACCGGTCGGAAACACTGCAGTACAAAATGTTCTACCACACCTGCAACAAAACATTTATATATATATATACAGTATATAAACCAAAAAAAAGTTCTAGAAATGTTGAGAAACCTCCTAGGTAGGTTTGAAACAGCCTCATAATGTTAAAGCAACAACAAACCCAAACCAATCTGTAACAGCTTATTAAGGTTTTATAATAACGTATTCTGTACAATTAAAATATTCCACAGATGTAGTTTAAATGGCCTTGTTTATAGACTGTTTATAATCTGTCAACGTCATATTTGTGGAATGTTTCTTTACGTTTCTTAAAAAAATTATGAAAAAGAAAAACAAGCTTACAACCGGTTAAAATGGTTCAGTGGAAAGTCTGTGGACACAATGGGGAATTTCACGCGACTCCTGTTTTTTTTCTTTCTCAAGACTGTAATTGTTCATATTATTTCAACTTTGCTACACTCTTGTCTAAATGTCTCACTCATATCTGAAATATTACACTGACAAAAGCAGAACGAGAGCTGCCGACAGGATTCAGTCATTTTTACTTAATATTAGAAATTATGAAAATGACATATGAGAGTAATGTAATAATAATATTTAGGTGTTCATTACCTACAGGGAAGGTGGAATAAAATAAAAAACACTTTTTCTACTAATATGAAAATTACTCAGATTTTCATTAATCATTTAGCCTATGAAATTCAATACAGCGAATTAGTTATGAAGAAATATAAACAAATAGAATATATTTGATTCTTATTTTAGTATCATTGAGATACTGTAATAGTTGTTATTATTTTGATTTTTGATTTTATATTTTAACTTTTAACTTTAGTTAAAGTTCTAGTAATCTTTTGTGTTTTTTTTTAATATGTTAATAGTTTTAGTTATTTTAGTACATAAATCTTGCATTGGCAACTATCTGAAATAAAATAAGATTATGTTTGGTAATATTTTATATTTTTTTATTTTTTTATTTAAGGTTTATTTTAATTAACACATTTTTTTTTTTTTTTTTTTTTAGTTTTAGTTTACTATAATTACCCTGATCTCTATACCTCTCCTTATTACTGGCAAACACTTTTTGGCAAATGTGATGCCAGGTTGGATGTGGTAATGAGGCTTATTAAATGTCAAAAGTGGGCATGCCAACAACTTCCTGAAAATATTTTGCAACGTGAATATATTAATTATTAAATGCAGGCATCTGTCGTATTAAGTTTATAGGGGGGGAAACGAGATTGCATCCTTTGTAACACTTACAAAATGTAGTTGTGCTCGACTGTTTCTCTCGCTGTCTCCATCATCAGAGCTTGAGATAAAAACTGTTTAAAACATTCACTCACATCTACAGACGGGACTGACGGACCGATCCAGCCACATGACTCAAATTAAAAGCTGCTGACACAAAGGCAGTCAGTTTACAGCGTTGAAGGATTCCCACCGTCAGCATCACACGTCACGTCATCCACACACACACACACACACACACACATCTGACACTCATCACATGTGAAATATTCATGAGACCCCCATTACCGCGGACACATCGCTCGCTCACTCTCTCTCTCTCTCTCTGACCCTCTTCACCTGCCTGCTTATTAAAATCTCATAGTATTAACTCTACTGCTCATGGCCAGGCTGAATAATTCAATCAGACTAAAGGAGTCAAATGAATCTTTAATGACATTAAAGCCACAGGGGGAGCAGAACCTGGACTCTGCCAGCGTTTACTCTGGCCTTCACCTGGGGCGAGAGACGGGGCTCGTTCTACTTGACAGCCGTGCCGATTTAGCCACAAACGCTCATGAATTCTCACCGAGATTCATTTTCAGAGAGCTACAGATCATGAAAAAAAGAATCATAAGGACTAAAGATGGATTTAAGCTGAACGAGATCAAATCTATTTAGTTCTAGAGTCCTATTATTGCACTCTTCACATTCGTTTCACACTTGCATTAAATATCATAATTACTACAACGCCATTTAGGGTCATTAAGAGATTGAACCATGACTCTTTTTTTTACTGTGGAGCCAGAGCCCAGAATAGCTAGCATTAATAGAAGCGATATCCACCAAGGAAATGTGTTTAAAATGGTAGAAACTGTCCCATTTGTATGCGAGTTTAATCAATGCAGTGCATTTTTGATACTACACTTCTACTTTTCACATTGAAGACTTTTGAGGTCCTGATATGATCGCAGTCAAGTTGTTTTTCGCTATTCGATTAGAGGTAAAAAGAGGTTTGAAACACCTTTACAGCGAGATACTGTTTCTAGCGAACATCTCAACGCCGTCCACATTTAGATGAACATGTGCTGCGCTTTCCTCTTAATAACAAAATAAACAAAATGACAGAAAACAGCCGTTCAGAAAGCATGTAATCACAGTGATGTGAATGTGTGCATCAGTCATGTCACGTCTATTTATACAGCACTTATTATACAATAGATTGCTTTAAAGCAGCAGCTTTACCGTATTAAACATGTATCTTTCAATTAGAATTACAGCTTCAGTTTTTTCATCTTTTAAAATGTTTTATTCTGTGGCAGAAAGCTTCCATAGCTTTATAGTAGAAACCCAAGCTGTAATTCTGACATCTTTTCTCAGAATTTTGAGATATAAGTCGCAATTGCGAGTAATAAAGTCCAATTCTAAGGGAAAAAAGCCTGCTTTTTTTTCCTCTCACAATTGCGACTTTATAACTTGCAATTGCGACTTTAAATCACACAATTCTGACGTTATAACTCGCAATTGCGACTTTATATCACACAATTCTGACTTTATAACTTGCAATTGCAACTTTATATCATGCAATTCTGACTTTATAACTCGCAATTGCAACTTTATATCACGTAATTCTGACTTTATAACTTGCAATTGCAACTTTATATCACGCAATTCTGACTTTATAACTTGCAATTGCAACTTTATATCTCTCAATTCTGACTTTATAACTTGCAATTGCAACTTTATATCTCACAATTCTGACTTTATAACTTGCAATTGCAACTTTATATCACGCAATTCTGACTTTATAACTTGCAATTGCAACTTTATATCTCAC
This sequence comes from Rhinichthys osculus, assembly GCA_029959095.1. Taxonomy (NCBI): domain Eukaryota; kingdom Metazoa; phylum Chordata; class Actinopteri; order Cypriniformes; family Leuciscidae; genus Rhinichthys; species Rhinichthys osculus. Next base: position 52,140,964 of record JARWKJ010000006.1, read on the forward strand.
AATTCTGACTTTATAACTTGCAATTGCAACTTTATATCTCACAATTCTGACTTTATAACTTGCAATTGCGACTTTATATCTCACAATTCTGATTTTATAACTTGCAATTGCAACTTTATATCACACAATTCTGACTTTGTAACTTGCAATTGCAACTTTATATCACGCAATTCTGACTTTATAAATTGCAATTGCAACTTTATATCACGCAATTCTGACTTTATAACTCGCAATTGCGACTTTATATTGCAATTCTGACTTTATAACTTGCAATTGCGACTTTATATCTCACAATTCTGACTTTATAACTCGCAATTGCGACTTTATATTGCAATTCTGACGTTATAACTCGCAATTGCGACTTTATATCACGCAATTCTGACTTTATAACTTGCAATTGCAACTTTATATCACACAATTCTGACTTTATAACTTACAATTGCAACTTTATATCACGCAATTCTGACTTTATAACTTGCAATTGCAACTTTATATCACACAATTCTGACTTTATAACTTACAATTGCAACTTTATATCACACAATTCTGACTTTGTAACTTGCAATTGCAACTTTATATCACGCAATTCTGACTTTATAAATTGCAATTGCAACTTTATATCACGCAATTCTGACTTTATAACTCGCAATTGCGACTTTATATTGCAATTCTGACTTTATAACTTGCAATTGCGACTTTATATCTCACAATTCTGACTTTATAACTCGCAATTGCGACTTTATATTGCAATTCTGACGTTATAACTCGCAATTGCGACTTTATATCACGCAATTCTGACTTTATAACTTGCAATTGCAACTTTATATCACACAATTCTGACTTTATAACTTACAATTGCAACTTTATATCACACAATTCTGACTTTATAACTCGCAATTGCGACTATAAATCACGCAATTCTGAGATAAAAAGTCAGAATTGTGAGATAAAAAGTCACAATTACCTTTTTTATTTTTTATTCTGTGGCGGAAACCAGCAGCTCTGCAGTGTGTTCATGCATTTACTCACATCTGACCTCGACGGACTGAACAGAAAATCAAACCAGAGAAGAGTTCAACTTTAAAGTAGGCGGAGCCTTAGAGCCAGACCCACCTCTTACATCATCACCTCGGACCAATGGGAACGAACTTTCCTGGAACTCCAAACGAACTACTTTACGGCCTGATTTCGTTCAAAGTGATGTCACACCAGTCTTTACATGTGAACACACAACTATCATTCTGTACATTTATACATAAAATATATAAGGCAACTGACCTGACTTGGCTTCTTCTAATTCTTTGGCTTCCTCAAGTTCTTTGGCTTCTTCTTCTGTAAAGAAACAGATCAGAAGGAATGAGTTTATGGTCTCCAAATACATATGCAGTTTCAGCTGTCACATTATCCACAGTCATGCCTTCACACACACTGAGGAAAAACACAGTTCAGGAACATCTGAAAATATGAAACATACAACCTTGCAGAGGGAAATCCATGTTTAAAGATCCAGCTTTATGAGATATAGTCTACTCTAAAATACGGATAGATGTGAGTTCACACACACTCCAATGTAAAGTAGCTGCGATGCCTTTCTTCACAGTCCAGAAGTCAAAAATGAAAACAACAGTTTATGCTGATCTCAGCTCAAACTGGGTTAGCTGGTCTCCCAGTCTGACCCCTAAATCCAGCAAACCAGCTTGAGCCGGATGGCAGACCAGCTAACAGTCGTAGGCTGGTTTATCACGTGTTTTAGCATGGCGTCCCCACTTCTTTCTCGTCACACAACCAATCAGTGCAAAGCTACTTCAGTGTTGACAAACAGATCATGTAGACATAAAAAGACAAAAATGACAATATTTTATGTATGCATTTTATTTACACAATCTCAGTTTTTTATTTTGTTAATTATTTTGTTATGTGCAAATGCAATCTTGCTATGCAACAAGCGTGCTATGCTATATATATATATATATATATATATATAGATAGATATGTGCAATGATGTATTATTTTCTGCATTCTAATCCACAAAAAAATGGACCATAAAATGATTAAGCAATTTTGAAGCAGTTTCATGAGAGATTATATATGCTAAAAAGAAATTGTAACAGTAATATTCCAACTAACAGGGAATCTTCTGGCAAGATTTTCTCAAAATTATGAACAAACATTCTTCCAGTAATGTTAATAGAACGTTCGTTAAAAAAACTTTCTGGTTATCAATAGTGTTCTAAAACGTTAAAACTTGTTAACGTAAACTTGCTGATGGAATATATAAATTTTCTTACATTTTTTAAATGTTGCTAGTTGTTACAAAACTTTCAGAAAACATATAAAAGTAACATTTCCATAATGTTTGTAGAATGATACAATGGAATATATCATCTTAACGTTCACATAACCAAGAAAAAACAGTTTTAAAACATTGAAACATTTTTACGTTTTGAACATTCAGAGAACATTCAGAAACAAAATTTTCATAATTTAATGTGAACATTTGCTAAATGTTTTAAGAACATTTTTGTTAGCTGGGATCATCAACTGTGGTCATGGACGGCTAGACAAAACTAAATAGAGCATTTTTGAGCTGCTCCAGAAACTGTTGAAATAGCAGAACAATTCAGAGAGATCCACACCTGCTAGTAAATGTGGTTATCAAGCCCAAACTGAGACTTTGATTTCAGATCAGTCACACTGATTACTTGAAAATATTCAGTGTCAACTAGAATTTCGTCGGATAAATACATGGAAAGATTCGGTCAAAAGAGAAGAGGAGAGAATTAAATTGAGTGAAGTTTGAGCCAAGAGTGAAGCAGACACCAAGAAATGAAATAAAAGAGCAAACATACATTGTTGATTTCCCTGTGCGGAGGCTCTCCAGCCCAATATCCCAGCTAACAGCCCAATCTCACCAGCTGCTCGATCCAGTTAGGATCGCCCACAACCTCTACACACACATTATGACAGCCAAGAGAAATGAGCCTCTGTCACTGTGGACTGGGACTGACCTGCTGGAGTCTGAGACTGGGACTGACCTGCTGGAGTCTGAGACTGGGACTGACCTGCTGGAGTCTGAGACTGGGACTGACCTCCTGGAGTCTGAGACTGGGACTGACCTCCTGGAGTCTGAGACTGGTACTGACCTCATGGAGTCTGAGACTGGGACTGACCTCATGGAGTCTGAGACTGGGACTGACCTCATTGAGTCTGAGACTGGTACTGACCTCATGGAGTCTGAGACTGGTACTGACCTCATGGAGTCTGAGACTGGGACTGACCTCATGGAGTCTGAGACTGGGACTGACCTCATTGAGTCTGAGACTGGGACTGACCTGCTGGAGTCTGAGACTGGGACTGACCTCCTGGAGTCTGAGACTGGGACTGACCTCCTGGAGTCTGAGACTGGGACTGACCTCATTGAGTCTGAGACTGGGACTGACCTCATTGAGTCTGAGACTGGTACTGACCTCATGGAGTCTGAGACTGGTACTGACCTCATGGAGTCTGAGACTGGGACTGACCTCATGGAGTCTGAGACTGGGACTGACCTCATTGAGTCTGAGACTGGGACTGACCTGCATGGAGTCTGAGACTGGGACTGACCTCATGGAGTCTGAGACTGGGACTGACCTCCAGGAGTCTGAGACTGGGACTGACCTCATGGAGTCTGAGACTGGGACTGACCTCCAGGAGTCTGAGACTGGGACTGACCTGCATGGAGTCTGAGACTGGTACTGACCTCATGGAGTCTGAGACTGGGACTGACCTCATGGAGTCTGAGACTGGGACTGACCTCATTGAGTCTGAGACTGGGACTGACCTCCTGGAGTCTGAGACTGACCTCCAGTAGTCTGAGACTGGGACTGACCTCCAGGAGTCTGACATTGGTACTGACCTCATGGAGTCTGAGACTGGGACTGACCTCATGGAGTCTGAGACTGGGACTGACCTGCATGGAGTCTGAGACTGGGACTGACCTCATGGAGTCTGAGACTGGTACTGACCTCATGGAGTCTGAGACTGGGACTGACCTCATGGAGTCTGAGACTGGGACTGACCTCATGGAGTCTGAGACTGGGACTGACCTCATGGAGTCTGAGACTGGGACTGACCTCATGGAGTCTGAGACTGGGACTGACCTCATGGAGTCTGAGACTGGGACTGACCTCCTGGAGTCTGAGACTGGGACTGACCTCCTGGAGTCTGAGACTGGGACTGACCTCATGGAGTCTGAGACTGGGACTGACCTCATGGAGTCTGAGACTGGGACTGACCTGCTGGAGTCTGAGACTGGGACTGACCTCATGGAGTCTGAGACTGGGACTGACCTGCTGGAGTCTGAGACTGGGACTGACCTCATGGAGTCTGAGACTGGGACTGACCTCCTGGAGTCTGAGACTGGTACTGACCTCATGGAGTCTGAGACTGG
>JARWKJ010000006.1:52150392-52167892 GCA_029959095.1 Rhinichthys osculus
TGAGCAAACCCAGCAAACACACGGCCAGACCCGCCGTCACCCACAGAGCCACCGGGGGAAACACCGGATTCTGGCCTGCAGACGAGAGACAGAGAAACACTCGCATTACAGCAGAATAACAGCATTTCAGCTCTCATCATCATCATCATCATCATCATCTTCAGTAATTTGCACAGCAACAACAAACTCAGACAATCACAAGCAGGGGTGTGTTTCCCGAAAGCATTGTTAGCCAACTATGGTCGGAAGTTTTGTCGTTATCAGCAGTCCAACTAACCCTAACACTCGCAAACAGCATCGCAGAGGAGTGTGTGTGAGCGACAGCATCGCAGAGTTGTGTGTGTGAGTGACAGCATCGCAGAGATGTGTGTGTGAGCGACAGATCTCGACCTGTGGTTAGAAGCAGAGTCTCTAGTTTGCATGACATGTGGACTCAATAAATCCTGATCTTGAGCAAAATAAGCAAACTGACATTCAGTGCAACCTGTCTTTAATTCAGAACACATACAAATGTCATTTACGACTTTTAGTTTGTCAAGAGATTTAAAGTGTTGTTTTTGAAGAGTGTGCATGTGTGAACGAGCTCCAGTGCGTGAGAACGAGACTATGAGTGAATCTGGAAATAAAGCGAAATAACTGAGAAAAATGAGAAATATTCCTCAGATGCATGTCTGTATTAGCAAAACATCTAGCATTAATTTGATTATCATCATCATCATTTTCAGTAATATACACAGCAACAATAAACTCACACAATCACAAGTTTTAATAGTTTATTTTAATGGACTCTCTCCGTATTCATGCTTATAGGCGTATGTGGTTGACTGATCAATAATCAATAAGCGATTTTTATCCAGAACCAGTGCAATTATGTATATCATGTCATATTTTATGATATTTGGTTTTGTTAATGGTTGTTTAACCATATATGTCATACTTGTAAGCTAGGCAAAGCACTGATTATTATCATTATTTATTTTTTGCTGTATGAGTTGAATCAGAATTGTCATAATGCATATCGTAACGTTTCCTCAGCCGGAGTCTGAAGCTCAGTCTGATCCCTCGTCTTCATCCTCGTGTGATTTCTTCCCTCGGTACAGGCTCCCGGATGACAGCCTCAACACTGTGTTAGTTTGTCACGACGGTGTTTGATTTGTTTTATTGTTTCTCAAGTCCACTAAAAGGCTCTTCGCTTTGAGCCGGATAACCGTCCATCAGATCTGGACAAACAGAGTCGATCCGGCCTCCACATGAGCGGATGAGGAGAGTGAACTGGACACAGATATTACAGCCTCCACGTTTCCCTCGGGCACAAACGGGAAGAGATGGGAGGAAAACAGACAGAAAGAGGAGAAGCTAAGCAGAACGAAGTGCTAACACAACATGGCGTCGCACTCCACCAACATAATTGAAAAACTAAGTCAAGTCTCCTTCATTTATACAGCGCTTTAACGCTTTCACAGCAGCTTTACAGTGATAACAGGAGATTACAGTAACAGATTGTTTAGGCTTTACAGCAGCTCTAGAATAAAGTTATTGTCCAGATAAAGTTAGTTTTGATTGATTCACTTCCGTCGCAAAGATCATTAGTGATTAACTTAGCGGCCGCTAACACGACACCGCTCTACTGAGAACTGAAAACTTTTAATGTGTTCTGGCCGGTCATTTGCACGATAACAGTGTTCGAGAACGCAAACCGTTGAAACTGGTTCCAAGATGCAAGTGTTAAGAAATTTAGAAAAATGTGATCATCTCCGTGTAAACGCTGACGGCGTGCACATGTGGTGTGTGTGTTTGAATGTACTGTATATGTGCGCAGGCGTGTAGTCTCTCTTTACAAATTGACCTCAACAAACTACTTGTCTGGCCTTAAAAAGTCATAATACAGACTTGTTTTATCGCTTCCATGCGAATCAGAATTATTTTGACAGCGTTTTATCTGTACAGAGGTGAAGGGAAGGAGACTAGTGGACACTTCAGGACTGCCTTGTCTAAAAAAGAAAAAGAGAAAAAGTCAAAAAAGAGCTTGTGTACGGTGGGAAAATGACAAATCACCTGAAGCATCGGAGCTTCGGCTCGAAGGACAGAACGATAACGCCGAGCCAAGAACAGGTCAGGATGCATTATTGTTCCGTTTCTGCGCCGAGAACAGTCGACGAGAGGAACCCGTGCCGGTGAACAACACACACACACACACACACACGAGCGCTTCATGTCCAGGGGATCCGAGGCTTGGCTGCGCTCCTCATGAGCGGCGGGTTCAGTGTAAAGCAGCTCGCCACAGATGCTCTCAGGCCCGTGTGGAGCCCGTGTGGAGCCCGCGTGGAGCCCGTGAGGAGCCCGTGAGGAGCTCGTGTGGAGCCCGTGAGGAGCCCGTGTGGAGCCCGTGAGGAGCCCGTGAGGAGCTCGTGTGGAGCCCGTGAGGAGCCCGTGTGGAGCCCGTGTGGAGCCCCGTGTGGAGCCCGTGTGGAGCCCGTGTGGAGCCCCGTGTGGAGCCCGTGTGGAGCCCGTGTGGAGCCCCGCGTGGAGCCCGTGAGGAGCCCGTGAGGAGCTCGTGTGGAGCCCGTGAGGAGCCCGTGTGGAGCCCGTGAGGAGCCCGTGAGGAGCTCGTGTGGAGCCCGTGAGGAGCCCGTGTGGAGCCCGTGTGGAGCCCCGTGTGGAGCCCCGTGTGGAGCCCGTGAGGAGCCCGTGTGGAGCCCGTGAGGAGCCCGTGAGGAGCTCGTGTGGAGCCCGTGAGGAGCCCGTGTGGAGCCCGTGTGGAGCCCGTGTGGAGCCCCGTGTGGAGCCCGTGAGGAGCCCCGTGTGGAGCCCGTGTAAAGCCCGTGTGGAGCCCCGTGTGGAGCCCGTGTGGAGCCCCGTGTGGAGCCCCGTGTGGAGCCCGTGTGGAGCCCGTGTGGAGCCCGTGTAAAGCCCGTGTGGAGCCCCGTGTGGAGCCCGTGTGGAGGCCGTGTGGAGCCCATGTGGAGCCCGTGTGGAGCCCCGTGTGGAGCCCGTGAGGAGCCCGTGTGGAGCCCGTGTGGAGCCCCGTGTGGAGCCCGTGTAAAGCCCGTGTGGAGCCCCGTGTAAAGCCCGTGTGGAGCCCCGTGTGGAGCCCCGTGTGGAGCCCGTGTGGAGCCCCGTGTGGAGCCCGTGAGGAGCCCCGTGAGGAGCCCGTGTGGAGCCCCGTGTGGAGCCCGTGTAAAGCCCGTGTGGAGCCCCGTGTAAAGCCCGTGAGGAGCCCCGTGTGGAGCCCGTGAGGAGCCCGTGTGGAGCCCGTGTGGAGCCCGTGTGGAGCCCGTGTGGAGCCCGTGTGGAGCCCGTGAGGAGCCCCGTGTGGAGCCCCGTGTGGAGCCCGTGTGGAGCCCCGTGTAAAGCCCGTGAGGAGCCCGTGTGGAGCCCGTGTGGAGCCCGTGTGGAGCCCCGTGTGGAGCCCGTGAGGAGCCCCGTGTGGAGCCCGTGTGGAGCCCGTGTGGAGCCCGTGAGGAGCCCCGTGTGGAGCCCCGTGTGGAGCCCGTGTGGAGCCCGTGTAAAGCCCGTGAGGAGCCCCGTGTGGAGCCCGTGTGGAGCCCGTGTGGAGCCCGTGTGGAGCCCGTGAGGAGCCCCGTGTGGAGCCCCGTGTGGAGCCCGTGTGGAGCCCCGTGTAAAGCCCGTGAGGAGCCCCGTGTGGAGCCCGTGAGGAGCCCCGTGTGGAGCCCGTGTGGAGCCCGTGTGGAGCCCGTGTGGAGCCCGTGTGGAGCCCGTGAGGAGCCCCGTGTGGAGCCCGTGAGGAGCCCGTGAGGAGCCCGTGTGGAGCCCGTGTGGAGCCCCGTGTGGAGCCCGTGTGGAGGCCGTGTGGAGCCCGTGTGGAGCCCGTGTGGAGGCCGTGTGGAGACTGAAGCGCTTCACGGTGTAACCCTGCGTTCAGAAGCCCGGCAGATTTCGCTCGGCATCTTTAAGCTGTCAATTTATTTGTAACAAGCCTTCAGGAAAGTGTCTTTTTCATTAGGTGTTATGTTGAAACGAGCAGAACGCGGCCCAGTGTCTGACACATTAGAACTGGACTTTCTTGTAGGCTACTGTGGAAATAATAGAAGAAAAATATATAAAAAAAAAAAATATATATATATATATATATATATATAATAAACTAAATTAATAATGAAATAGAAAATAATAAAAAATAAAAATAAAAAGATTATAAAAAAATGTATAAAAAATAATAATAATAAAACATGTCACAATAACTTTTAAATATAAAATAATAGAAAAATAAAACAAAATAAATAGTGCTGTCAAATCGATTAACATAAAAGTTTGTTTATATAATATATGTGCATATATATATTATATTTATAAATAAGTTATATATGTGTGTGTACAAATACACACACACACACACACACACATATATATATATATATATGTGTGCATATATAATTGGATATGCACACACACATACATAATATCAATTATATATATATATAAACAAAAAAACGTTTATATTAGATGTGATTAATCGATTTGACAGCACTAAAAAAAATATTAAATAAATAACATTTTAAATAATAAATTAAATAATAAAATTAAATAATAAAAAATGTCACAATAAAAGTGGCCTTTCTTTTATCTTCACTAAATTATTCAAAGAACATTTAATACAATAAAATACGTCACAGTATAAGTTGTCTTTCGTGTAACTTTGAACCTTAAAAAAAATATCAAAATCCTCCTTGGAGCCAAAAGATAAAAATAGGCTCGACACACATGTGACAGCCAGTAATTTCATATGCTTAAAAATCAATACTCCAGCTGGTACTATATTAATGTCTCTGAGTGCGGTCCATGTAAGTATCAGCTCAAACATGCCATGATCCAAAGAAAGTCAATAGCATAGCAAAGCACTGCGAAATCTAGGCTTATTTCCCCTGGTAACTCTCAGACAGGCACAGAGATGATGATGCGCGCCGGTCGCCACGATGTGTGTGTGTGTGTGTGTGTGTGTATATTGATGTATTGATGCGGCCCCTGAGATACAGGACACTGCGTTGGCCAGATCTGTTATAGTGTGTAGAAGAGCAGAGAAACCTGCTAAAGAGAAGAGTGGACTTGTGCAGCACATACAGTATTACACTCACACGTTTCACAACTTCTTCTAAAGGTTAATAAGACGTCTGAGTCAGTGCTGTTTACTTCTCTAGTTCTGTGCCATACGAGCTGAAGAACGTGTGTTTGGTCTACAGGACCTCGAGGAGACCATCAGTCTCGCTCTGCGCTCATTAACGAAGGTCAGAGAGAGTTTAAATCAGACTAAATTACCACATGAGCAGATGCTGATTCCTGACTGTGAGAGTCCAATATATCCTGATCTCGTATGAGCCGAGGTAAAACATCACGGTAGGACAGAACTGATGACGGGACCAGTGTTCAAAACCCGGAGCGATTCCTTATATTACATCATGTTAGGACAGAACTGATGACCAGTGTTCTGCTCTGACCGGCCCAAAACCCGGAGCGATTCCTTATCATATTACATCATGCTTTTGGGCCTCACAGCCATGTTTATGTATCACATTATAGGTACTGCAATTATGTAACTTTTAGTTATATATATATAAAAAAAATATAAAAAAAAAATTTAAATTTTTTATTGGAAATAATGAAATTAAAATGAAATAGAACATTAATAAAACAAACTAAAATACATAAAAATATTTTTAAAAATAAATAAAATAATAATAATAAACAGACAATAAATAAAATAAATGCAATTAAAATAAAATACATGCAATTAAATTAAATTAAATTAAATTAAATTAAATTAAATTAAATTAAATTAAATTAAATTAAAGTTTTAATTGCCAAGACACAAGGCACTGAACATTGAAAATTCAGCGTTGACGGGAATAAATTACATTTTACAATATAAATATATGCAGACTTGATGAGCAGAAGAGACTTATTAAAAACATTACAAAAACATTAATTATTCCAAACTTTTGACTGGTATGTATTTACTAAAATGAGGTTACATTTTTTCCTTACATGAACTCCTATCTGATCCACATAAGTGCATTGCTCTCTCTCTCTCTCTCTCTCTCTCTCTCTCTCTCTCTCTCTCTCTCTCTCTCGCTCTCTCAGTGAAGGAGTCCTGATGAAGATGAATGTTGTAAAAGTCTACCATTTCAGCGCTGTTGTCCCTCAAGGCCTGTAGGCTCATATTTCTCTCTTACTATTGTTTGATGATGTGATTTTGTTTCCCTCTGTTATAGATATATCCCAAATGTCTCTCATCACCCATCATCTTCCTCTGTAAGCCCTTATTCATCTCTTTCTGTCTTGCTCTCTCTCTCAGTTGCCAAAGACACACAAGGACGCACGTTCATCTTGGCTCTCACCTCCAACAGTTTCTCAAGAGTCTGGCTTCTGTGGGCCAGACGCATACGAGCATTTTACATCGCTTACACTCTGAACAATATGTTCCAGCGCTGGAGTTTGGACACACTGAGCGGCAATGGACAGAGAGAGATCCGAAGTGACCGTCCATTCGCTTCCGGGAGTATATCGGCTGAGTTCAGGGTGATTGGGACACTTTTCCCATTGAGATGAGTTAGAAAAAGTGTCCCAATCACCCACCCGGACCTCTGAGTTTAGCTTGGATGAGGATTAGGGAAAGGGGGGATGTAAAAAACAACAACCTTGCATCACAATAAGTGTATTTTGGTAACTAATTTGGTAACTAAACAGAATTGTATTAAGTTTACTGACAGCATGTTACAATGTTGACTGGTAGGTTACTGTTTTTATTATTGATTGACACAAATTTCACGATTTTAATTCAATTCTTGTGATTTGATTCTGATCTTAACTCAATATCGATTCCTTTGGATAAACATTAGGTCCAGCAGATACGTGTTATTTTTCTCAAGAATAATAATCTCACCGAGATACAGAGAGCCCTCTCAGCTGGTATTATTATTCAAGCTTAAAAATAACAACTCAAATTAAATATAATGGGGTTTTATTATAATAACATTATAATATTTTACTGATATACGTAAAAATAGAATAAATATGTAATATAGTACACATATGTAGCAAAATACCCCTTTCTATAGCTAATTTTTCTAGCCAACTATTTCCGCGGTTGAAAAACACAGATTGATCGATATTACGTGCGAGACATTTACATTTCGGGAAGTTGTACTGTGTCTTTCAACATACTATTGTTCACTCGTGTTTATTAATAGTAGTAAAGAGTAAGGCGCCATCCACACTACTACGGTTTAGTTTAGAAACGGAGACCTTTTGCTACGTTTGCACCTCCCGTCCAGACTAAAGCGGCAAAAACGAAGACCTAAAATGGAGGACTTTAGAAGCGATGACGCGGAGGCTCAGGCTCGGCTCTCTGATTGGGTGTCATCAGTCATGGCGTATCCTTCCCTGATTCGTCAGCCACCCATCACATGACCCGTCAACAGCCTGGACTACCAGTTACGTTAGTGACTGCAACATGGATAACGCATTACAAGCGTTGCTGACTCTGATGTCTTCGCTAGCAGATGTTGTGCAAGTCAATTCTGCATTTGACGACGCTATAACTGCCGACATGCGGCGCAGGAAAGCTCTTATTCGGGCGATCTGTGACCCGTGTGCAGCGGCGGTATCGACCGTACATGGAGCGCCGCTCTTTGCAGAGGTAACTTAGCTACTTTCTTCTTCGTCAAATCTGAGGAATAGTCCATCTGTGTCCTGTTTACACCGGCGCGCGCATGCCCAGTGTAGGTGAATGGTCACGTGATCCGCGTTTTCAGTGGTTTTAATGTGGACGGAGATCAATTCTAATACGCAGCTAAAGCGCTGGTCTGGACCGAGATCGCATTCGTTTTAATTCTCCGTTTCTAAACTAAAACACAGTAGTGAGGAAGAGATGTTCAGTTCACGTTTACATGTTACAGTTTTTGTTTACATTGCGGCGTCTCCATGGCGACCGAGGGCGTTTTAGGCTCCGCCCCTCCACTCACTGGGTCGGGCCGAACAGAGCAGCTTCACTTCTGTGGGATTTTCTCCTGTTTCTCTCCTTTCATCTCCTGGAATAAAGAGTTCAAACTCCTCCGGCCGAACCTCTCCTCTTCTCTCCTGATACGCTGATCAAAGCTGTCGTTCTCTCCTTCCCCGGTCACAGAGAGAGTCGCCTCTCCACAACAGCAGCACGCGTGTCACGGTGAAGAAACCGGGCCTTACGGGCCGAATACAAACAGCTGGAAACAAGACAGGTTACGCTGAGGCGAGAGGTGGTCATCAGTTATTCCCCTCCTTATCGATTACGCTCTTTCTTCCCGGAAGCACAAGAGGAGACCTCAGACAGGTTTAAAGGGGCGGTTGATTATGATTTCACTTTTCTAGCTGTAGTTAGTGTGTAATGTTGCTGTTAGGGGATAAACAACATCTGCAAAGTTACGACGCTCAAAGTTCAAAGCAAAGGGAGATATTACAGAAATCTCTTTTTAAGAACTACAACAAGCGGCCGGTAGAACTACAACGAGCTTCTTCACGGGTTAGTGACATCACTAACACTAAAATTTACATAAGCCCCGCCCCCAATAACGTGATTTATAGATTATCATGACAGAATATGCTAATCAATTACTTAAAAATAACTCCAACTGCGGTTTGAACATAAAAAGCTAAAAGTTTTGAAATGTTCAGTGCGTGTGTGTGTGTGTGTGTGTGTGTGTGTGTGTGTGTGTGTGTGTGTGTGTGTGTGTGTGTGTGTGTGTGTGTGTGTGTGTGTGTGTGAGGTAATCAGAGCATGATCTCTGGCTGCATGTCAATATCCACGGATCACTGGATCTTTGGTAAGTTGTAAGAAACACTATATCGAGTCCAACCTTTAGTTTAAACTGATACTCGTTTGTTTTACTCGTGTTTTCCCAGTTAATTTTCTCTTACTTTTCCGGCAAGAAAGTGACATCAATGGAAACCCTCTATTATAACTGGAAACTCGTCATTTCAACATACTACAATTTGGGACACAATTTGTATAATAATGTATACTGATAGTACACAAATCGAATACTATTTAGAACGGATAGTATGTGAATTGGGACATAGCACAAGTTTTTATTAATTGATAATCTGCCTTGGTCATCATAATTTGGATTTATTGTGTGAAAAGGAATAAAACTGGTTGTTTTACAGCCTCTAGTGTTCATTGAAGCTGCAAACTGCTGTATAGTTGTGTTTTTGCGCATGTTTTTGGTGTGTTGAGAGAAGTCCATCTGTCTGTTATCAAACGCGTGTCCTCCTAAAACACATCTGAAAACACTCCCAGAGCTCCCTGACATTTGAAAGATTATTCATTTTTATTTATCCATCATTATTGTCCTCCCCTCCAACAAGCCCGCTAAGGGATCTCCGTGAATTCTGATTAGCAAAAATAACAATAAATGTAAATCGCAAATACGCCAAGAAATGTCAGAGGACAGGGATTAGCTAAACAGGACGACGGGAGATTTGATTTCTTCCCTTTAGAGGGATTCGGGTTGAATAAATGACGTCAATCTTTCTTCACAATGAGGGGAAGCTCAGCACGGTTTTGCTTCCATATTGTTGTTGTATTCTTGAAAAAAATGTATTATGACCACCTGTGTGTGAGAGGAGGAGGAGGAAAGATGAAGATGTGGCCAAATGCACCTTTGTTTTTATGTCAGATCAGCAATTCTGCCAAGAAAACATCCTCTTTCTGAGAGTTTGACTTCCTAGCGAGAGAAAACCAAGGGCTTATTAGCTTTCAGAGGAGACATGATCTAGTAGACACTGCAAACACGCCAACACAAACTCTGTTTGTTTCCCTTGTGAACAAAAGTGAACTTCAATACTTTTAAAAAGAGTACGTATTATGGAAAGAATATACTTAGGTGCAAACTGAATGTAATGTTTTCGGACACTTAATTCCATGTAATTGCAATTAAATTAAAATGTATTATAGTTTAAATTTATGTGAAATGCAATCAGTTGAATTTAAGAGTGAATGTAGAGTTTTTGAATCACTTCAGTAGGACTTCATCATGTGATTTCATAATTGCTACTATTGTCTTTGAAATATGGTTAACTCACAAAGTTTCTGTTTGCGAAACTCTCTCCGATGTGCTAAACATATTAATAATAATGCTATAGCAAAGAAGATAACATCTCAGTCCGGTTTCACACTGCACGTGTTAGCAAAGCGCAAGCAGCGCGTAGCAGTCGCGATCGTTTCGACGCCGCTCACACTGAATTAACATTAAAATGCATTGATCATGGTCAAAATACACAGCAGTTTTACCCAAAAAGTGTATTGATGATATCTATTGTCTTTTAAACACTCAATCAAATGACCTTCAGAAATTGAAAAAGAAAACAAATGTCCAAAAACTACAAAAACAAGTTTAAACAATTTATACTGCCAGTTTAGCTCAAGTTACAGATTAATTTAAATATGTGTATATATCACATATATATTGTCATATATATTCAGACACTCGTCTCATCGTGGAGGTTGAGACGCATAAAGTTATTAATGATCCACATAATGTGCTTTATAAAGACTTGCAGGCAAAGGAGAAAGCATGGGTGAAGTTGCAGTGGCTCTCGGTGCCGATGGTAATGGTAGGTCAAAGTGTTTTTGACAACCTTTCCCTGGCCCACGGGCGAACAACTCAACTCAATATAAAGGTAAATAGAATAGACAGATTAATATAGCACACATACAGTATAGACATCTATGATGTGCATGATTTTGTAGAATTTTGTACTTTTTTTGAGAATTTGCACATTTACAATACGTCTCTATTAAGAACTTTGCTGTTTGTTATTACAGATATTTATCAATTATTTTTAAGATGTTTATGATGGGTAATGTTTGTAAATTAGATTTGTATCCGATATTTCAACAATCTAAATGATTTCGTAAAGTTTTTCTCTTTTGCAGAATGCTTTTCATGGAGATGAGGGTTAATAAATATGCAGATAATATATACTAATAAATATAATTCAGGTATCAATTACCTATCAATATTTATTTTTTCAAAAAATCAAGCTGTGCGCAACACACAGTGTGAAACCGGCGTCAGGAACTTAGATGGTAAGAGCGCAGCAGAATAAAGTATTGGGGTCAGAGAGTTGTCTATCGTAAAGGGCAAGACTGACTCTCGACTCGATGAGCTTCAGCAACATATAAACACACTTACAAACTCATCGTCCTTCCCACTGCGATCAATAAAGCTCTTCATATCCAGACAAATGTCTGACATATTTGAGCATCACTACTCTGGTTAAGCGAATGCACACTACCAACAAGATCCTTGTGGAAACCACTTTCCCCACATAGAATAAACAAAGTCTCCTTTTGTTTTATGGTTGGCTGTGTGGATGTGACAGTATATGGTCAAGAACTACAGGAAACGTATGATCTCTCTAATTGCAAACAAAGGTTTCTGTACCAAATATTAAGGTCTGCATTTCTGATGTATCAAATACTTATGTCATGCAATAAAATGAAAATGAATTACTTAAAAATCATACAATGTGATTTTCTGGATTTTTGTTTTAGATTCCATCACTCACAGTTGAAGAGTACCTATGATAAAGATTACAGACTTTTACATGCCTTGAAAGTGGGAAAACCTGCAAAATCGGCAGTGTATCAAATATTTGTTCTCACCACTGTATATCAATTTCTTTTAGTAGTAAAAATAAAAAGTAAACTTCTTCAACAATAAATAAAATATAGTATTACTATTATTATGCAATTATTATATGATATTAAATAAATACTATATATATATATATATGTGTGTGTGAGTTAATTTGTTGACAATTTGTCTGTAAAAAGAAAATAAACAGATAAAAGTATAAATAAGTATTTAATTGGGTCTGGTAATACAAGGGTTTCTTAAGGCTGACTAGTCATTTGGACGAATCCCCAAAACTAGTTGATTATAAAATATATAGTGTGACACATCCATAAACCTCTAGTTCTTATTTCAAGGTAAAAAAAATGGAAATAAGGATGAAGGGAGAGTAAGAGAAGGAGGGACGGGAAAGAAATAAGTGTGAAGTCGAGTAGGACAGCTAATTAAGTGTGTGTGTGTACAGTTCAAAGCAAACACATCGCAGCGCTCATTAAAGCCAAAGGAGACGAGCCGAGCGAATGTAGGCCAGCCCCCAGTGCAGATGGAGAAGCCCAGGAGGAGAACATGGTCACTCCGTCCCGAGGCCCTTCACGTGACCCTACCGAGGCCCGTCACGTGACCCAACCGAGGCCTGTCACGTGACCCAACCAAGGCCCTTCACGTGACCCAACCGAGGCCCTTCACTTGACCCAACCGAGACCTGTCATGTGACCCTACCAAGGCCCTTCACGTGACCCAACCGAGGCCCTTCACGTGACCCAACCGAGGCCCTTCACGTGACCCAACCGAGGCCCTTCACGTGACCCAACCGAGGCCTGTCACGTGACCCTACCAAGGCCCTTCACGTGACCCAACCGAGGCCGATCACATGACCCAACCGAGGCCCTTCACGTGACCCAACCGAGGCCCTTCACGTGACCCAACCGAGGCCTGTCACGTGACCCTACCAAGGCCCTTCACGTGACCCAACCGAGGCCGATCACGTGACGCAACCGAGGCCCTTCACGTGACCCAGCCGAGGCTCTTCATGTGACCAAACTGAGGCCCTTCACGTGACCCAATCGAGGCCCTTCACGTGACCCAACCGAGGCCTGTCACGTGACCCTACCAAGGCCCTTCACGTGACCCAACCGAGGCCGATCACGTGACCCAACCGAGGCCCTTCACGTGACCCAACCGAGGCCCTTCATGTGACCAAACTGAGGCCCTTCACGTGACCCAACCGAGGCCCTTCACGTGACCCAACCGAGGCCCTTCACGTGACCCAACCGAGGCCTGTCACGTGACCCTACCAAGGCCCTTCACGTGACCCAACCGAGACCTGTCACGTGACCCTACCAAGGCCCTTCACGTGACCCAACCGAGGCCCTTCACGTGACCCAACCGAGGCCTGTCACGTGACCCTACCAAGGCCCTTCACGTGACCCAACCGAGGCCGATCACGTGACCCAACCCAGGCCCTTCACGTGACCCAACCGAGGCCCTTCATGTGACCAAACTGAGGCCTGTCATGTGACCCTACCAAGGCCCTTCACGTGACCCAACCGAGGCCGATCACGTGACCCAACCGAGGCCCTTCACGTGACCCAACCGAGGCCTGTCACGTGACCCTACCAAGGCCCTTCACGTGACCCAACCGAGACCTGTCACGTGACCCTACCAAGGCCCTTCACGTGACCCAACCGAGGCCCTTCACGTGACCCAACCGAGGCCTGTCATGTGACCCTACCAAGGCCCTTCACGTGACCCAACCGAGGCCGATCACGTGACCCAACCGAGGCCCTTCACGTGACCCAACCGAGGCCCTTCATGTGACCAAACTGAGGCCCTTCACGTGACCCAACCGAGGCCCTTCACGTGACCCAACCGAGGCCTGTCACGTGACCCTACCAAGGCCCTTCACGTGACCCAACCGAGGCCGATCACATGACCCAACCGAGGCGCTTCACGTGACCCAACCGAGGCCCTTCATGTGACCAAACTGAGGCCCTTCACGTGACCCAACCGAGGCCCTTCACGTGACCCAACCCAGACTGATCACGTGACCCAACCGAGGCCCTTCACGTGACCCAACCCAGACTGATCACGTGACCCAACTGAGGCCGATCACGTGACCCAACCGAGGCCGGACACGTGACCCAACTGAGGCCGAACCGACCCAATCGAGGCCTGTCATGTGACCCAACCGAGACTGATCACGTGACCCGACCGAGGCCGGACACCTGACCCAACCGAGGCCGATCACGTGACCCAACCGAGGCCAATCACGTGACCCAATCGAGGCCGGACACATGTCCCAACCGAGGCCATTCCGACCCAACCGAGGCCGATCACGTGACCCAACCGAGGCCCGTCACGTGACCCAACCGAGACTGATCACATGACCCGACCGAGGCCGTTCACGTTACCCAACCGAGGCCGATCACGTGACCCAATCGAGGCTGGACACGTGACCCAACCGAGGCCGATCACATGACACAACGAGACAGATCACGTGACCAACCGAGACTGATCACATGACCCGACCGAGGCCGTTCACGTTACACAACCGAGGCCGATCACGTGACCCAACCGAGGCCGGACACGTGACCCAACCGAGGCCGATCCGACCCAACCGAGGCCGATCACGACATAACTGAGACAGATGACGTGACCCAACCGAGGCCCATCACATGACCCAACTAAGACAGATCACGTGACCCGACCGAGGCCAATCACGTGACCCAACCGAGGCCGATCCGACCCAACCGAGGCCGATCCCATGACCCAACCGAGACAGATCACATGACCCAACCGAGGTCAATCACGTGACCCAACCGAGGCCTATCCGACCCAACTGAGACAGATCACATGACCCAACCAAGGTCGATCTGACCCAACCGAGGCCAATCACGTGACCCTACCGATGCCGGGCACGTGACCCAACCGAGGCCGATCACGTGACCCAGTCGAGGCCCGTCACGTGACCCGGGCTGACGAGAGCTCCATCAGACCGACACATCTCTCCCTCGCTGCTCACATTAAGATGTTGGAGGCAGAGACTGGGCTATTGATTTTTCCATTCCTCCATTTGCTCGCCCTCCCTCTCGCTCGCTCTCTTTCTCTCTCTCGTGCTGTCTTGCTCTCATTCTTTTTTTGGCCACAAACTTTGGGGGCAATAATCAGCTGAAAAAGTTGGACTCTAAATTTTTAATTAGCTTTGAAACAAGCATCTGGTGTGCGAGCGAGGAGGTGTAGGAAGCGAACGCTAGTGACAGAGATCAACAGATACGATCAGGCTTTCAGACACAGCGGCTGACGAGACACAGAAGAGTGTGTGTTTGTGTGTGTGACGCTGGCTAAATACACTCCTGGATGTTAAGAGTGCTCTCGTCTGATGGTGTAACGCCACACTTTAAATGAGAGAGCTCACACATTTAAAATGTGCCTGTAAGACTCGAACAGAAATGTGTACAACGCAATATATGAATACGTGAGTTTCCTCTGTCCATATGCCAACAAATCTCTCGACAAATCTAATGTGTCAGAGCAATACAATGCTTCTGTTTTGCATTTCAGCAGTTATCTAGACATATTTACTTCATGTTTTATTAATATAATACAATTATAAAAATAATATAATAATACATAGGATTTATTTAAATAGAAAAATTTAGTTCATGTCATTATTCTTAATAATATAATATAATATGACATGATATAATATAATATAATTCGTATAATATAATATAATATAATATAATATAATATAATATAATATAATATAATATAATATAATATAATATAATATAATATAATGTTATATCCAGACTGATGGTATTGTATTTACCAACCATAGGAACAGAACATAACAATAAGGTCGTTCATTTTAATTAATCTGACAGGAAAACTGGCCATAAAAATAAATGAAATAAAATACATGTAATGTATTTAGCTGAAATCTAACAATGTCATATGTCAGCGCAAAATCAAAAGACATACACTTTATATTTGCATAAAGAAACAGAAGCAGATTTTATGAAAATTAGACTCAGCTCTAATTCTCATTACTGTAAAGCATGCAGATGTTTTACTCTTGAGTTATTTTGTAATTATTCTAAAGGATGATTTTTCTTGATGATTCTCATTAGTTTCTCATTACTGTAATACAGTAATGAAAATAATCCTGCGCAAACACAACTGTTTTTTAATTAAAATCAGCAAATTATGGGCAGTACAGCAAAAACTATCATTACGAATAAATAATTTACTATTTAAATATCATCACTGTTTTTCGCATTACAGTAATGAGAGCTGCTGAGGAAAATTAACTGCTTAATTGACATAACTAATTTCACAGAGCAAGAAAATCTTCAGGGTTCGTTTTCAATACAAAATATCATTTTTATTTTTAGAAATATGGCCCAAAATGAGATTCATTTATTCATATTACCAATAAAAAATGTGTTTTTTAAAATGTGATACGGCGTCTGCTTTGCACAAAATGAGTCTGATCCATCACACAAACACATTAATCTGAATCTGAAGAGAGTGATAAATTCAGCAGCACAAACACAGTCCCAGCGTAAGAAAGATAATTGATCATCTGTGAAATTAAGCCATGACATCATCATTCAGCCAATGAGAATACACGGTCACTTCTTTCCTTTGTCATCAGTAATCTGCATTAGGGTGATTTGTGTTACGTTTGATGTTATTTAGTTCATGTTTATTGTATTACTTTCATGTGACTATGTTTTATCATCTTTATTGCCAGCTTTGGATTTACATACAAAACTATCAAATATTATCCTTAAATAATCATTACGAGCACCAAGGGTCATAAACTTGAATATAACTGTATGAACTGTATTATTACAGTGGTTATCCATAAATTTTAAAGTAAAAACTTGGTTCAACCCCTACAATGACCTCATGAAGCGACGACAGCGGCTCCCGAAACACCAGCTCCCGAAACACCAGCTCCCGAAACACCAGCTCCCGAAACACCAGCTCCCGAAACACCAGCTCCCGAAACACCAGCTCCCGAAACACCAGTTACCGAAACACCAGCTCCCGAAACACCAGCTCCCGAAACACCAGCTCCCGAAACACCAGCTCCCGAAACACCAGTTCCTGAAACACCAGCTCCCGAAACACCAGCTCCCGAAACACCAGTTCCCGAAACACCAGCTCCCGAAACACCAGTTCCCGAAACACCAGCTCCCGAAACACCAGCTCCCGAAACACCAGCTCCCGAAACACCAGCCCCCGAAACACCAGCTCCCGAAACACCAGTTACCGAAACACCAGTTACCGAAACACCAGTTACCGAAACACCAGTTCCCGAAACACCAGCTCCCGAAACACCAGTTCCCGAAACACCAGCTCCCGAAACACCAGTTCCCGAAACACCAGCTACCGAAACACCAGTTCCCGAAACACCAGCTCCCGAAACACCAGTTCCAGAAACACCAGCTCCCGAAACACCAGTTCCGGAAACACCAGCTCCCGAAACACCAGTTCCCGAAACACCAGCTCCCGAAACACCAGCTTCCGAAACACCAGCTCCCGAAACACCAGCTCCCGAAACATCAGCTCCCGAAACACCAGTTCCCGAAACACCAGCTCCCGAAACACCAGCTCCCGAAACACCAGCTCCCGAAACACCAGCTCCCGAAACACCAGCTCACGAAACACCAGCTCCCGAAACACCAGTTCCAGAAACACCAGCTCCCGAAACACCAGCTCCCGAAACATCAGCTCCCGAAACACCAGTTCCCGAAACACCAGTTCCAGAAACACCAGCTCCCGAAACACCAGTTCCAGAAACACCAGCTCCCGAAACACCAGTTCCCGAAACACCAGTTCCCGAAACACCAGCTCCCGAA
>JARWKJ010000006.1:52170392-52172892 GCA_029959095.1 Rhinichthys osculus
ATGCAATGCTCTTCCTCCTCACACCGGTAAACAGAGACGGATCATCAAATCATTATGGGATACGTACCACAACACAGACAGAAGGTGTGTGTTATAGCCATGGGATGAGATGTGGGCTGGGGAAATATTTATAAAAAAGAGACGGGTTTGCCAGTGAAAAGTACCGACTAGAACATCAAACTTCAAAGATGAATCCAGGATCTCTTTTGTGTTTGACATATTTGCATATATTTTGTCTTGTTTTCCAGCAAAAAATATCGGAATATATTGTTGAAAAAAGATACATTTACCCGAAAAGAAAATTGCATAAGATAGGTGTGTTTTGTGTTATTCTACTTGTTTAGGCATAAACAAACATCGAAAAGAAAGTGAAGAAATCTGCAAGTGATATATTTATAGTATATTTAGATATTTTAACTGTAAAAGTAAGATAACTATACTGATTAAAAATGCTCTTTTTGCAGTGGATTCAGCAGAGTTAAAAAAATATATACATATATATATGTATATATATTATATATTATTTATACATATATATATACACATATTTTTTTTAACTCTGCTATGTGTAGAAATTATATATATATATATATATCATTTCTACACATACTGAATCTGTATTGCTATTACTGCTATATATGATGCATGAACACTGAATTTAAGTTTATTGCATTTTGTGAATAAATTATTAGCTAATGTTGCTTTAAGCAAAAGTAATAAAGACAATTATTAAATCTGTGGTTAAAGCAGATACCGATTCCGGTAGATATGGCATATTTTTTGGGGTGGGGGGGGGGGGGGGGGGGGTTGTAATACGAGATCCAGCGCCGTTACGGCCAACAGAGACTGCTCAATTACACTGGAATTACTTCTAAATGTTGCATTTTTACTTCTAATATTTGTTAAACGAGCTTAAATGTATGCAATATGTATTCAAAACTATATAAAATATACTATACTATAAAATATGCTAAAAAAATTAAGGAATTATCATGCAAACCAGTAGTTGTGTGGAGTATTTTTTTTTTTTTAAGTTTAGATGATTTAAATTAATCCGAAAATATTAATTAATGTAAGAAGTAGGGAAAAAAAGAAGCTAGTACTATAGTAAAAATTATTCACCCCGTATGCTGGGTTAAATAAACAACCCAATTTACTGGATAAAATTAACCCAACATGTGTTCTGTCCTATATTTACCCAGCCCTTGGGTTGTTTTTAACCCAGTGTTTTTAGAGTGTATGGAGCACTGTGGCGATTAAACACCCAGTCAGGAGGGGTTAGACAGACTCGAGGAGTTTCATGTGACCCGAGGGGTCAAAGGTCATCCGCACTAATGTGTAGCCCTCAGACAGCCTAATGTTGACCAGTGTTAAACACACCAGCCTCCAGTGAGATTAACCAGCAGCAACACACCATTTCAGGGATTAAAGCGAGAGCCTATGAGCTCGAGATTTCAAACACATTCAGGTCAACTTCAAAGTGTCCCTTCTTATGATAGACAGTCCAGAGTTCGACGGGATTATCTAACACGCTGCATGAAGACACAATGACCTCAGCTATGAGCTCCCGATGGCGTTCTGCTGCTCGGAGGAGCTTCTGTGTTCGATACTCAGACTCACTGTACATCCAGCAGGCTGAGCGTTATCGGGTGCATGTATGGTCTGTGTTGGGGGAAAGCATTACAAGTAACACAAGTGTAGTAATCAGATTACTTTTTATTAAGTAACTAGTAAAGTATTACTTTTAAATTTTAAATGTCAAATAAAATCATCCCTAAATCCTAGAGGACACGATGCTGATGGTGTGAATGATTTACACGTGACATCAACACAAGCCTCTAGTCGACACCAGGGTGGCCGTTTCAGTCTCATTTCACACTTTCCTATCAATGTCTGGCTTAAACTGGAAGAGCCGGCTAATCTCAACTTCATTTCCAGCCGTCTAATTGAAACTGCATTACGCACAAACACAATGTTGTGACGCACAAAGCAGACGATGATGTGCAGTTCATGGAGCGGCAGCATGTGTGTGTGTGTGTGTGTGTGTGTGTGTGTCAGTGTGTGTGTGTGTGTGTGTGTGTGTGTGTGTGTGTGTGTGTGTCAGTGAGTGTGTGTGTCAGTGTGTGTGTGTGTGTGTGTGTGTGTCAGTGAGTGTGTGTCAGTGTGTGTGTGTCAGTGTGTGTGTGTGTGTGTGTGTGTCAGTGTGTGTGTGTGTGTGTGTGTGTCAGTGTGTGCGTGCGTAGGCTATTCTCTGTTTAGTGTTCCCTAAAAATTCTGAAACTAATATGATTTTATATCGCTGAGCCGAGGCAGATGACAGCTACGCAAATCCAAATTCCAAACAGGATTTAACAGAAAGCATTAAAACACACACACACACACACACACACACACACACACACACAAACAGGCGCACACATCTTTGTGGGGACTCTCCATAGGCGTAATGGTTTTTATACTGTACAAACTATATATTCTGTCCCCTTACACTGCCCCTATC
>JARWKJ010000006.1:52177892-52210392 GCA_029959095.1 Rhinichthys osculus
ACAACCACAACATACAGTATCTTCACTCTTACTGTATCTGCACTCTTACTGTCTCTGCACTCTTACTGTATCTGCTCTCTTACTGTATCTGCACTCTTACTGTATCTGCTCTCTTACTGTATCTGCACTCTTACTGTATCTGCACTCTTACTGTATATGCACTCTTACTGTATCTGCACTCTTACTGTATCTGCACTCTTACTGTATCTGCTCTCTTACTGTATCTGCACTCTTACTGTATCTGCTCTCTTACTGTATCTGCACTCTTACTGTATCTGCTCTCTTACTGTATCTGCACTCTTACTGTATCTGCTCTCTTACTGTATCTGCACTCTTACTGTATCTGCACTCTTACTGTATCTGCGCTCTTACTGTATCTGCTCTCTTACTGTATCTGCACTCTTACTGTATCTGCACACTTACAGTATCTACACTCTTACTGTATCTGCACTCTTACTGTATCTGCACTCTTACTGTATCTGCACTCTTACAGTATCTGCACTCTTACTGTATATGCACTCTTACTGTATCTGCACTCTTACTGTATCTGCACTCTTACTGTATCTGCTCTCTTACTGTATCTGCTCTCTTACTGTATCTGCACTCTTACTGTATCTGCTCTCTTACTGTATCTGCACTCTTACTGTATCTGCTCTCTTACTGTATCTGCACTCTTACTGTATCTGCTCTCTTACTGTATCTGCACTCTTACTGTATCTGCACTCTTACTGTATCTGCGCTCTTACTGTATCTGCTCTCTTACTGTATCTGCACTCTTACTGTATCTGCACACTTACAGTATCTACACTCTTACTGTATCTGCACTCTTACTGTATCTGCACTCTTACTGTATCTGCACTCTTACAGTATCTGCACTCTTACTGTATATGCACTCTTACTGTATCTGCACTCTTACAGTATCTGCACTCTTACTGTATATGCACTCTTACTGTATCTGCACTCTTACTGTATCTGCACTCTTACTGTATATGCACTCTTACTGTATCTGCTCTCTTACTGTATCTGCACTCTTACTGTATCTGCTCTCTTACTGTATCTGCACTCTTACTGTATCTGCTCTCTTACTGTATCTGCACTCTTACTGTATCTGCTCTCTTACTGTATCTGCACTCTTACTGTATCTGCTCTCTTACTGTATCTGCTCTTACTGTATCTGCACTCTTACTGTATCTGCTCTCTTACTGTATCTGCACTCTTACTGTATCTGCGCTCTTACTGTGTCTGCACTCTTACAGTATCTGCGCTCTTACTGTATCTGCTCTCTTACTGTATCTGCACTCTTACTGTATCTGCACACTTACAGTATCTACACTCTTACTGTATCTGCACTCTTACTGTATCTGCACTCTTACTGTATCTGCACTCTTACAGTATCTGCACTCTTACTGTATCTGCACTCTTACTGTATCTGCTCTCTTACTGTATCTGCATTCTTACTGTATCTACTCTCTTACTGTATCTGTACTCTTACTGTATCTGCTCTCTTACTGTATCTGCACTCTTACTGTATCTGCACTCTTACTGTATCTGCACTCTTACAGTATCTGCACTCTTACTGTATCTGCTCTCTTACTGTATCTGCACTCTTACTGTATCTGCTCTCTTACTGTATCTGCACTCTTACTGTATCTGCACTCTTACTGTATCTGCTCTCTTACTGTATCTGCACTCTTACTGTATCTGCTCTCTTACTGTATCTGCACTCTTACTGTATATGCACTCTTACTGTATCTGCTCTCTTACTGTATCTTCACTCTTACTGTATCTGCTCTCTTACTGTATCTGCACTCTTACTGTATCTGCTCTCTTACTGTATCTGCTCTCTAACAGTATCTGCACTCTTACTGTATCTGCTCTCTTACTGTATCTGCACACTTACTGTATCTGCACTCTTACTGTATCTGCTCTCTTACTGTATCTGCTCTCTTACAGTATCTGCTCTCTTACTGTATCTGCTCTCTTACAGTATCTGCACTCTTACTGTATCTGCTCTCTTACTGTATCTGCACTCTTACTGTATCTGCACTCTTACTGTATATGCACTCTTACTGTATCTGCTCTCTTACTGTATCTTCACTCTTACTGTATCTGCTCTCTTACTGTATCTGCACTCTTACTGTATCTGCTCTCTTACAGTATCTGCACTCTTACTGTATCTGCACTCTTATTGTATCTTCACTCTTACTGTATCTGCACTCTTACAGTATCTGCACTCTTACTGTATCTGCACTCTTACTGTATCTGCACTCTTACTGTATCTGCACTCTTACAGTATCTGCACTCTTACTGTGTCTGCACTCTTACTGTGTCTGCACTCTTACAGTATCTGCACTCTTACAGTATCTGCACTCTTACTGTGTCTGCACTCTTACTGTATCTGCTCTCTTACTGTATCTGCACTCTTACTGTATCTGCACTCTTACTGTATCAGCTCTCTTACTGTATCTGCACTCTTACTGTATCTGCACTCTTACTGTATCTGCACTCTTACTGTATCTACACTCTTACTGTATCTGCACTCTTACAGTATCTACACTCTTACTGTATCTTCACTCTTACTGTCTCTGCACTCTTACAGTATCTACACTCTTACTGTATCTTCACTCTTACTGTCTCTGCACTCTTACAGTATCTGCACTCTTACTGTGTCTGCACTCTTACTGTGTCTGCACTCTTACAGTATCTGCACTCTTACAGTATCTGCACTCTTACTGTGTCTGCACTCTTACTGTATCTGCTCTCTTACTGTATCTGCACTCTTACTGTATCTGCACTCTTACTGTATCTGCTCTCTTACAGTATCTACACTCTTACTGTATCTTCACTCTTACTGTCTCTGCACTCTTACAGTATCTACACTCTTACTGTATCTTCACTCTTACTGTCTCTGCACTCTTACAGTATCTGCACTCTTACAGTATCTTCAATCTTACTGTATCTGCGCTCTTACTGTATCTGCTCTCTTACAGTATCTGCACTCTTACTGTATCTGCTCTCTTACTGTCTCTGCACTCTTACTGTATCTGCACTCTTACAGTATCTGCACTCTTTCTGTATCTACACTCTTACTGTATCTTCACTCTTACTGTATCTGCACTCTTACAGTATCTACACTCTTACTGTATCTTCACTCTTACTGTCTCTGCACTCTTACAGTATCTACACTCTTACTGTATCTGCACTCTTACTGTATCTGCACTCTTACAGTATCTGCACTCTTACTGTATCTACACTCTTACTGTATCTTCACTCTTACTGTATCTGCACTCTTACAGTATCTACACTCTTACTGTATCTTCACTCTTACTGTATCTGCTCTCTTACAGTATCTACACTCTTACTGTATCTACACTCTTACTGTATCTTCACTCTTACTGTCTCTGCACTCTTACAGTATCTGCACTCTTACTGTATCTTCACTCTTACTGTCTCTGCACTCTTACTGTCTCTGCACTCTTACACTCTTACTGTATCTGCACTCTTACTGTATCTTCACTCTTACTGTCTCTGCACTCTTACAGTATCTGCACTCTTACAGTATCTGCAATCTTACTGTCTCTGCAATCTTACTGTATCTGCAATCTTACTGTATCTGCGCTCTTACAGCTGAATCTGTGCAAAGGGAGGAATATTCAGCTGGTCTCATCAAGGCATGTAGAAAATTACAGTGCAGTCGATGATGTAGAAAATGATGCGATTGCCATCTGTCATCAGCTCTTTGTATTGGTCAGAGGTCTGCCGGTTGTAATATTTCTAGTTAATTACTGCATTATATATCAACAAAACTTAACGTTCAGATCAATTATGATTAAAAACAGATTTTGAGTCTATCCATCAGTGGGAGCGGAAAGTCTGAGGAGGAATTGACATGAAGTAAAATTAAAATTAAAATGATTCTGCAATATTGTTATAAAAAACATGTTTATTTTCGATTTGTTTTAATAGAAATGTAAACAGAAAAAAATGCTTATATATATATATATATATATATATATATATATATATATATATATAAAAGTCTTATAATATACTTTTATAATAGTACTTTTATAATATACTTTTATATATATATATATATATATATATATGCATGCATTTTTTTTTTTTTACTTTTTTTTTCTACATTTTCACATTTGCACATATAGAGTATATACTCTCTGCAATGAATAAACATCTCCATAAAAGCTCAGTGGATTAAACGAGCAGTTTAAGTGGAATGACAGAAGCTAATTGATGAATTACGTTGTGGCTAATTGAGATGGAGATGAAGTTTCTCTGACCTCGTTCAATGGCTCCCGGTCAGACCGATTCCCTCCTGCAGTTCATTTTCTCTTTCTGAACCTTGACAGAGTTTATGATGGACATCTTTTTCCACTCCTCTTTTTTCTATCATTCTCATTCATTTTAGGGCACGTCTGCATTACTTTGTAATTTTTCATTGGGAATTTGGAGAGAAGTGTGACATTTTAACAGGTCTTGTCCTCAGCATGCTCTTCCGGAGAAAGGCTCTTTGAATACTAAACAGATCTTCCTCTCTTCAGTGATAGAAGTCCTAAATGCCTCACTTAGAAAGACATTCTGAGCTCTGACTAAAATACATTGGATTTATTCCCTATTTAGTAACTTTTTTCCCCACAAATGACTGGAAATGGTAGTTCAGCCTCCGCACAACAGTACAAGTTTCACTATGCAATAACTATTAAATAATGGAATAATTCAATGTGTACTTTTAAGTTTAATTTCTGTGCCACTAATGTCACCAAAAAGCATATTTTCAAAAGTTTTAACAGACCAATTGCTTTAAAATACACTGTAACAATTTACTTACTTATAAAAAGACTTTTTATATAATGCATCATATAATATTTGGTAACACTTTATTTTACAGTGTCCTTGTTACATATGTTACATATAGTTACTATAGTAATAACAGTAAATTATGCATAATTGCATGCAAATAACCCTCAACCAAACCCTAACCCCATAGTAAATACATGTAGTTGATTAATATTACTCAGTACTTAAATATATAATTACACTGTAACACTGACACCTTAAAATAAAGTGTAACCAAATATTTTTAATTATGCCTTTTAAAGTAACTTATAATGGTTGCATATCGCTGCCTTTGCTCCAGAAATGAATCAATGTGTCTGATCAAAGTCTGACCATATCTAAATGTGGAGCATTTTGTTTCAAAGCGAATCCCGGTTGCAATAGAAAAACAACCAGGCAAACGGCATCTATCTCGGCTGGGTCAATATTAATCACCAAAGTTGTTGAGCATACAGCAGCTGTTGTAAACAAATGCAAATGCATTTTCATATCAAACAAGGTCGGCATGATCACTCAGCGCGCGCACGGATTCTGGCGCTTGTTTACTAACAAGTTGTAAGGCTATTGTAGTCAGGATGATCCACATACAACCTTTTCACTCGCAGCTGCTGAATTCACAGAATCTGACCTTCATCTGTCAGCATCACCCACTTTAGTCCAAAGTGAGAATATCATTGGTACAAAAACCTGATCCTTCCTCATAACTATACATTAAATATCATCTGAGACTGCTTAACAGACACAGGCTGAAATGCAGTGCAATGCTGTAAGCTCTTCCCAACTGACTTTACCTATTAGCTCAAAACCATTCCTATTTCAAAGAAGTGAAATAATCATCCACTTTCTCATTGAAGAAAGGGAGCAAACTGACGTGATTCCTATCGGACCATAATTGACCGAGTTATTATTTTCTCGCCATGGATTTGGCAGAGAGCTGTTCATTGGATTTTAAAGGGACAGTCCACCCAAAAATGACAGCATGACCTATAACCTTAACCTTTGCATGGAACACAAAAGAAGATATTTAGCAGAATGTCCAAGCTGCACTTTTTCTTAGTGAGGAACTTAAAACAGCAGTTTAAACACTATATGCCAAGTCTTCTGAAGCCATTTGATAGATTTGTGAGAGAATAACTTTTTCCCAATGGAAACATCATTCTACTAAACAACAGAAGGTGAGATGTCCGTATTCATAGTTATACAACGACATGAGGACACGTATATAATCCACATTCTGGGTGAACAATCCCTTTAGTTATTGTATAAAACCATAAGTAAGCTACGAGAGTACCTTAATGCTTTTATAAAACGGTTACCACACAATACAAATATTAAAGCCGAAAAATATGTATCAATGCAACTTTCATGAAGTAAAATCACTAAAAGCCTTCCTTCCGCTGGAAAAAATAGTCCGTGACCGTGAACAGCAACAGAGGTTATTATTTAGCTGATAGATGGAGACAAAGTCTGTCTTTATGAGTGAGTCCGTCAGTAGAGAAGACTTTTATATTGAAAGAACTGAAACTTGTGAACACGGAGAAGCAAGACGCAACTGACAAATGACTAGCGTGTCGGACCCGGGAAAACCCCATAGCTGTTAAAAGGACAAGATATCGAAGCAGACATTCAAAAAGATTTTTTATTACGAATATAGGACTGGCCTGAAGGACAATGCTATATCTAAAGGCAGGTACACTCGCTTCACTTACTCGATCTCTCACAATACTCTATAAGCTTCAACGAACAATATCAATGAGAACAAAAAATATGTTTACGTTGCTAAGAGTGGTTGCTAGGGGTGTTGTGTAGTGATACATGGAACCGTTGGGTGAAGCGGTCATAGCGGTGTTTTATCCTGTATAAAGCACAGCTATTGACCAATCAGAATCAAGGACTGGAACTAACCGTTTTATAAAAGAATATAATGATTACAGATGATACATTTTTGTGGAGGTTTGGGAAGTCGACAGAATCAAGCGTGCAAAAAGCTTGTGAAAATGACCTTTTGGTTTGGTTACACATGACCTCAGCGACTCACCCGTGATGGTAACCGATGCGTGCGCTTCGTCTCCCAGCAGTGGATTGGTCAGTCTGCAGTTGTAAGTGCTGTCGGGCTCCAGTATGACGGTCAGGACGCTCTTCACACTGAACAAACCCTCCTCGTTCGCTACTTGCGAGACGGTAACGTTGTCCGTGAGGTTTTGCCCCGCGCCGTCCTGCCAGAGCACCTGCGCCTCGGGATACCCCCCGTACGCCACACAGGTGAGGGCCACCGCGTCACCGGGCTTCAGGTGGGACTCGCTGCCCCAGGTGACCAGGGGTTTGGAGAACGGCGCTGGAGAGAGAGAGAGAGCGAGAGAGAATGAGTTACTGTGTATAAAGGCCTGTTCACACCGGGCCGAATTTCGCGCGCAATATTCGCCGACGTTTAACGGCTCGTGACTAAACAAAGGGCGCCAATGTGAGTGTGCACACCGACGCGAAAAACGCCACGTGTAAAAGTGTCATTTTTTTTAAAACGCCTCGGGTTCGTTTTTTTAGTTTGACGCGCCGCGTCAAAAACTATCCGACCAATGAGATTGCCGGTTTTGCTCACGTGTCTGGAGCTTCTGTAGTTACAGTAAAACACAACTTGGGGGCGCTCAAACACAAAACGGTCTTGCCGAGCACACATACGCAACGGCGAAGAAGATATACGCCAAGTAGCGTCTACACTGCAGGGAAGAAATAAGACGAGGAAGATGCGAGGCAAGATGAATGTAGAGCCGCTGGTCTCGTTGCTGTCGGAACATAAAGAACTATATGACAAACGCGACAGCAACTACATCTAAATCTTAATAAAAGAGAATGTTATGGAGTGCTATTGCAGAGCAAATGGGCGCCATCTAATGTCAGGGAATGAATTAGCATGTTCACTCGGCTCATCGTCAGCGAAAATCGCTTGGGTGTGAACACAAAAAACGTGTTGTAAAACGTTGGCGAATAACGCGCGCCGATATTCGTCCCGGTGTGTACGAGCCTTAAGGGTACATTTACACGACAACGATATGCTTAAAACGGAGACGTTTTCCCTTTGAGTTTTCCACGTACAGACGACACCATTGTCAAAACAATCCTCATTCTCACGGATCCGCAAAAACGACTAAAAACGCTGTATTCTGCCAGGCCGCTAGATGGCGATGAAACACTATAGACTGAACACGTAATATGAGCATGACGTCATTGTCTTCAGAGATTCAAGTTTTTGTTGTTTACACGGAGACCGTTTTCAAAACTTTGCGTCTTCAGGCACCCAAAATGCCGCTGTCGTGTAAATAAACGGCCAAAACACATACAAAGTTTTACGTTTTTAGTTATAAACGGTGTTGTGTAAACGGCCTCTAAGCCTGGACCAGTGGTGTATAACTCTGGACAAGAGGTCTGGAGGAGGGTTATTATCATTAAAGGAGTAGTTCATTTCATAATAAAAATTTCCTGATAATTTACTCTCCTCCACGTCATCCAAGATGTTCACGTCTTTCTTTCTTCAGTGGGAAAGAAATGAAGGTTTTTGCGGGACACACTCCAGGGTTTCTCCATATAGTGACTTCAATGGGGTCCAACGGGTCGAAGGTCCAGATGTGAGTTTCAGTGCAGCTTCAAAGTCTCGACACGATCCAGCCGAGGAGTAAGAGTCTGATCTAGACAAACCAGCGGACATTTATATCAAAATACAAATATATAATAATTTGTAAATGGTGTTTGACTCATTCTTTGCACGTTCCCTTTGGGGCTGGGGCCGTTCTTACGCCTACGTCACGCTTGACCTTTCAACGTGATCACGTAATGTGTGTCGCATCACAGCTCGTGCAAGACCAGCATTAGTCGTTAAAAAGTATATAAATGTTTATTTTGTTATAAATGTCCGCTGGTTTGTCTAGATCAGACTCTTATTCCTCGGCTGGATCGTGTCGAGACTTTGAAGCTGCACTGAAACTCACATCTGGACCTTCAACCCGTTGGACCCCATTGAAGTCACTATATGGAGAAACCCTGGAGTGTGTTCCTCAAAAACCTTCATTTCTTTTCCACTGAAGAAAGAAAGACATGAATATCTTGGATGACGTGGAGGAGAGTACATTATCAGGAGATTTTAATTCGGAAGTGAACGAATCCATTAACTAAAACTATTAAAAATCGTTTTTACATTGGTTTTACAGCTGCTTATGGAACAGCAGAAATACAGCGGTGAACCCTGTAAACATCGCTGTATTAGGCATCACACGGAGACGGATGAAATTAAAATGCTATCGAAACTTTTCTAAAGACAGAAATACATTCATAGAAACTCCTCGGCTTTGCAGGAATCTCGCGAATGCCTTATTTCAATGTCAGAAGGGTGAGTTTGCAGTGTGGTGACGTACAGTAAAGCAGAAGGAGAACGCTGACGAACCTTGGGACCGGCTTGACATGATTTCCATTAAATTGTTAATTACATTCTAGGAGCTTAGCATTAAACACACATGACTCAACATCCGACAGAAACACACGCTCATCTACGAGAGAAGCCCGTCTCCGTCAACAGGGAAGTGAAACCACAGCGCTTCTGGGGAATCGGCCGCTCGTACAGTGTTTTGTATGGGGTTCGTACTCGTTGGCAGATGAAGAAATTATTGCACTACCGTCCCTTGAGCAGCTTCATGGAGGGAGCCTTATTCCCACAGCCAATCATAATTCGGCAAGCAAAAAAGTTGTGCGTTGGGACGATGGGAGAGAAAGCTATCAGACGATGGATGGCAGTGATGCTGTAACCTCTTCTGCTGTCCGTCTGACTGAAGATTATACATATTGTGCTGTTTCTTCTTAAGGCAAGACACCCCCGGTGAATAGGGTAAAAAATGAATAGGGAAAAAAACGAATGCATATCACCATACTTCACCAGTTAATTGATTACAACAATAATTGCAACAAAAAAAAAAACGTTTTCTGACATTTTATTTCATTTTATATGCAAATTAGACATTATCTAATTAAATATGCACTCATTTGCATACATTTCTAGAACAAAAAGCTGAACATTGGATAAAGTCAGGTTCAAAATTATTGCGGGTGATGATGTAACCTCTTGCTGCTGTCAGTTTGACTGAATATTATACATATTGTGCTGTTCTTCTTCAAACTAATGTAAGTGCAAATTCATAAAATTGTTATTTTATCATTTAAAGGATGTTTGTTGGTGGTGACCTGCCAAGAGACTGTGGATAAATCCAGTACAATGCATTAAATGGAAACAATTATGGTAAAAATGGTTTATGGTCGTCCCTTTTCAAATACAAAAATAAATATTGAATATAAAAAATAAATGTACAACGTATAATATAATATATATACTTTTTTTTTATCTCTCAACAACTTACGTTTGACTTACGTTTTTTTCCAGATAATGTAGTATTATTGAAAAGAGCATATTTACAGATTGGGACCATTTGCATCAATACAACTATGCTAATCATAGTTCATATGCTATTGAGTTCATTACTCCCAGACACATTAACTTTGGGTTTAATCACTGTTATAATTATAGGGGTAAAATTGCAACATTTTCTACTCTATAAGGCCCCGAAAAAGGTTGACAATGTCGTATTGATGTTGTAACCGAAGTCACATTCAGGATTATGTTCAATTTTATGTTTCTTATGTTCATAATCTTATCATATCGCGTCTTTTTCTTTTGGAAGAAACAGTTTTGGAACAACACGAGGGTGAGTAAGGCCTTTAAGGGTCATATAAACCCATCATAATTACAGATGACAAATTTGTGTGATGTTAATTGAAAATCTCCTGAAGAAGAATCGGTCGCAGCCTTATTCGAGCTCAAAATAAAACTGCTAATAAACAGGAAAGGTTATAATGTTCAACACTGAACATGACAGGATTGCTTTGGTTTAATCTTCATTAGACGTGCAGAAGCAGACAGGAGTGGTGCGTCTCCGAGCATTAATATTACTTAATTCAATGCATGGAGAGAGAACGGCGAGAGAGACTGAGAGAGGAGAATGGGAAAATGCCATCTATAGATCATAAATAATGATGTACCCCGGTAAGTCGGAGTGCACTCAGCCATAAAAATAATAACACATATAGGCGGCTACAGTTGAGCACGTTCTCCAGGGAATGCAGGACGCGTACCATCAATCACATGAAATCCTAACAATCGATATCACTGTATATTGATCAGGGTCATTGTGAGAATCGCATATAAATGATTGTGGTCTTTATTGGGCCTTTGCAAAAGCACTAAGCATTTTATGGCCAATAATCAAGATGTGCATAAATATCAATCACACAACACGCCTGCAATATCCATAAGTGATGTACTGTGCATAATAACACACATTACGTGAAGTATACAGTGCATAATAATGCTTTGATATCTAGTATCCGTTCGCTGAGGCCTTCTTCTTTATGATATAGATGATATTTCAGCTTTCATATATCTGACTGTAGTCTCATATGGATGATATGGATTATATTGATTTTGCAGACAGTCGATTTTCTAGATTAGAGTAACGCATGGAGTCAGTGCAAGTTAAGCTCTATTGATGGCATTCGTGGCATTATGTCAATCATCACAGAAAATAGTTTTAACTTGGCCCTCAGTTTATTCAAGATAATGAGGCGCTTGCAGAAACAATTCACCAACAAACGACTATTCAATTAGTGAGGTTAACTAGTTTTAGATTTTTCTTATTTATTTTGCACATTAATTAGCATATTTGATTTTTTTTTTTGGTGTCTTAATTAGCGTGCTGTGCTGATTTTCAATAAAACCCTCAGAGAAAATGTGTTTTGAAAGGTTAATAGCACAAAGCAGTGTTATTTTAGTATAATTTGAGTTTGATTCGTTTAATTTATATATATAACACAATGTTGTTAAAAACTCATAAGACTTTTGTTCATCTTCGAAACTCAAACAAAGAACTTTGTGTTTATTTATTTCCCTCCAGCGAATGTCCATTCACAAAACGTAAGTAAACAAGCGGATTAATCAAAGTCTTCTGAAGACATGATTATTGAATTAAAAATATTTAATTTAGGCTTTTTATTACGTATATAACACATAACAACCTGCCCACAAAATTATTTTATAAAAAACAAGGGTAACGCTTTATTTTACAGTGTCCTTGTTACACATGTTACATGTACCTAGCATAGTAATAACAGTAAATTATGCATAATTACATGCTAAACAAAATCCTAATCCCACCATAACCCTATAGTAAGTACATGTAGTTGCGTCATATTACTCAGTACTTAAATATATAATTACACTGTAACAATGACACCTTAAAATAAAGTATAACCAAAACAAGTTTTTACGGAATAATCCGTGTTATGTTTTAAAAAAAATATGACCTGGAGTGAGTTACTGTAAGAGGGATTTTTGCTTTAAAAACTATTAAAAGTATTTTAATCGCTACAAATGCTGTCGACAGAGCTTAACTTAAAGACAACACTAACATTCATCTATATGTAATTAATTAGTAATTAAGCTCGTATGTCAGGCTTCCCAACATTCCCTTTTCACAGGACAGCTTCACTTCCTGTGTGATCGCCGGTCCTCTTCTCTGATTGGTTGATTACCTGCGACTTGCATTAGCATGGCTCCGCTGCTGTACGCCTCGACTCTGACGAAACACGAGTAACTTCCCTCGTCCGCGACGCGCACGTTCTTCAGCAGGAGCGAGGCGTTCCCGAACCTCAGCTGACCGGGGAACAGGCTGGTGCGGTTGGAGAACCGCTCGTCTTGGTCGGTCAGCTGATCCCGGCTCAGCCAATAACTGTGTACGGTGCGCTTGGTGTCCGACAGCTGCCAGAACACACTCAGGTCCGACAGGTTAAACTCTGAGACCCCGGAGAAAGAGCAGTTCAGGACTGTGTCCATCCCAAACCGAGACACCACAGGGGATTCTGGGACGTGGACCTCGAGAGCTGCGGAAGATAAGATTCTTTAATACCAGGATTTGAAATTACGGCAAATCCGGGTAAAAATCAACATTTTATACATTAATATAAAAATATTAAATATTAAAATAAGACATACATAATTAAGAATATAAAAAATAAGCTTTAAAATATTAATACATATATACATACATAAGGAAATTTAAGCATCACAATTTTTTATCAGAAATATATATGAGCATTAAGCTGAGCATGACTAGAAACAAATATTCACTACAAGAATTTTCATTAATTATTTAATATTTTATTCATTTCCATGACTTTTTCAGGCCTTGAAATCACATATGTATAATTTTCAGGCTTCCCATGACTGTGCAAAACTGTGTAAACACATGACTGTGTCTTTACGGCACAAATAAACTTTACCAACATTATATGTATGTATGGATGGATGGATGGATGGATGGAAAGAGAGAACAATAGAATGAAAGATGGATGGATGGATGATATACAACAATGGATGGATGGATGGATGATATACAACAATGGATGGATGGATGAATAGATGGCGATAGAAGCTTTGCTTGGACAGGAAAAAGGATAGAACGATAGATGAAAGGATGGATGGATGGAAAGAGAGAACAATAGAATGAAAGATAAATGGATGAATGGATGGATAGATAAATAGTATCCCCTTTAAGGTTGACAAGCACTTCAAATCTTTCACTGCACACACACACACAAAAGAAACTAATATT
This sequence comes from Rhinichthys osculus, assembly GCA_029959095.1. NCBI lineage: Eukaryota > Metazoa > Chordata > Actinopteri > Cypriniformes > Leuciscidae > Rhinichthys > Rhinichthys osculus. The sequence continues at coordinate 52,191,452 of JARWKJ010000006.1, forward strand.
GACACTGATGATTTTTTCATAATGATCAAGTGTCAAAGGAAATAAACATCAACATTTCCACATTTGAATTTCCTGATTAGTCAGTCAGTTCTCCGACTAAACTAACAGTAGCGCATCACATCCAAACAGTAGACAGGAGAAATTATGTTTTGTTTTCATTTATGGATGCGATATATAATTGTGTTTTTGTTGGAGATAATGCTAGATTAATATTTGTCTGCTCTGTTATTCTGCTTCTGTTGGTTTTCTTTAAGAGTGTTTGATCATTGATGCATCCGAGCGCACAAAAGGAACGTCGTAAAAACTGTCCATCTTTTACTCCCACCGGCACCTGATCGCTGTTTCTGCCGTCACACACACCAAACCCGCGGACAGCAGAAGCACATCGACACACACATGGCCATCCACACGTTACATGTGTTACTATAGTGAAAGCACACGTTACATGTGTTACTATAGTGAAAGCACACGTTACATGTGTTACTATAGTGAAAGCACACGTTACATGTGTTACTATAGTGAAAGCACACGTTACATGTGTTACTATAGTGAAAGCACACGTTACATGTGTTACTATAGTGAAAGCACACGTTACATGTGTTACTATAGTGACAGCACACGTTACATGTGTTACTATAGTGAAAGCACACGTTACATGTGTTACTATAGTGAAAGCACACGTTACATGTGTTACTATAGTGAAAGCACACGTTACATGTGTTACTATAGTGAAAGCACACGTTACATGTGTTACTATAGTGAAAGCACACGTTACATGTGTTACTATAGTGAAAGCACACGTTACATGTGTTACCATGTGTTACTATAGTGAAAACACACGTTACATGTGTTACTATAGTGAAAGCACACGTTACATGTGTTACTATAGTGAAAGCACACGTTACATGTGTTACTATAGTGAAAGCACACGTTACATGTGTTACTATAGTGAAAGCACACGTTACATGTGTTACTATAGTGAAAGCACATGTCCACACGTTACATGTGTTACTATAGTAAAAGCACACGTTACATGTGTTACTATAGTGAAAGCACACGTTACATGTGTTACTATAGTGAAAGCACACGTTACATGTGTTACTATAGTGAAAGCACACGTTACATGTGTTACTATATTGAAAGCACACGTTACATGTGTTACTATAGTGAAAGCACACGTTACATGTGTTACTATAGTGAAAGCACACGTTACATGTGTTACTATAGTGAAAGCACACGTTACATGTGTTACTATAGTGAAAGCACGTGTCCACACGTTACATGTGTTACTATAGTGAAAGCACACGTTACATGTGTTACTATAGTGAAAGCACACGTCCACACGTTACATGTGTTACTATAGTGAAAGCACACGTTACATGTGTTACTATAGTGAAAGCACAAGTTACATGTGTTACTATAGTGAAAGCACACGTTACATGTGTTACTATAGTGAAAGCACACGTCCACACGTTACATGTGTTACTATAGTGAAAGCACACGTTACATGTGTTACTATAGTGAAAGCACAAGTTACATGTGTTACTATAGTGAAAGCACACGTTACATGTGTTACTATAGTGAAAGCACACGTTACATGTGTTACTATAGTGAAAGCACACGTTACATGTGTTACTATAGTGAAAGCACACGTTACATGTGTTACTATAGTGAAAGCACACGTTACATGTGTTACTATAGTGAAAGCACACGTTACATGTGTTACTATAGTGAAAGCACACGTTACATGTGTTACTATAGTGAAAGCACACATTACATGTGTTACTATAGTGAAAGCACACGTTACATGTGTTACTATAGTGAAAGCACACGTTACATGTGTTACTATTGTGAAAGCACACGTTACATGTGTTACTATAGTGAAAGCACACGTTACATGTGTTACTATAGTGAAAGCACACGTTACATGTGTTACTATAGTGAAAGCACACGTTACATGTGTTACTATAGTGACAGCACACGTTACATGTGTTACTATAGTGACAGCACACGTTACATGTGTTACTATAGTGACAGCACACGTTAAATGTGTTACTATAGTGAAAGCACACGTTACATGTGTTACTATAGTGACAGCACACGTTACATGTGTTACTATAGTGAAAGCACACGTTACATGTGTTACATGTGTTACTATTGTGAAAGCACACGTTACATGTGTTACTATAGTGAAAGCACACGTTACATGTGTTACTATAGTGAAAGCACACGTTACATGTGTTACTATAGTGAAAGCACACGTTACATGTGTTACTATAGTGACAGCACACGTTACATGTGTTACTATAGTGACAGCACACGTTACATGTGTTACTATAGTGAAACCACACGTTACATGTGTTACTATAGTGAAAGCACACGTTACATGTGTTACTATAGTGAAACCACACGTTACATGTGTTACTATAGTGAAAGCACACGTTACATGTGTTACTATAGTGAAAGCACACGTTACATGTGTTACTATAGTGAAAGCACACGTTACATGTGTTACTATAGTGAAAGCACATGCAAATCGTCTCAGGATCAGCGCGCGGCGGGAAAGGAGCAATAATGACGTCACGGAAACTACAGGAACACGTCAGTCCTCACATCATTAATGATGCTCAAATAAACCTCAATCTGTTCCCACACAGGGGAGAGCGCTGTCAAACTGTGTGTGTGTGTGTGTGTGTGTGTGTCTTCTTCTCTCTCTTCTTGTTCTCTCTCTCTTCTTCTTCTTCTCTCTTCTCTCTCTCTCTTCTACTCTCTCTCGTTGCCCGGCACCATTAACACAAAGTGTCAGATGTAAATTCAAATTAGCCCCTTATTTCCCTGTCTCCCTCCTCAAACTCACTCCTCTCGTCTTCTCTCCGCATCGTCCTGCTGTTCCCGCTAAAAGCTTCTGCTAGATCAATCATTTGTGGTGTTTCCAATGTTCCCGCACTCTTACATAATTCCTAATCCTGGCATTCACTGCAGACGATTGGCAGATTCACATTTAAAGGGTTTGAATGAGGATTTGAGCTCTTTTCAATGGCCTTTCAGTGCTTTCGTTAGCAGACGTTCTGTGTTCGGATGCGATTTCTGCCATATACTGCATATTTTAATCTTTTAATTGTTTTCATACCTTTGTCAACTATATATAGCATTTTCATAGGAAGCTGTTTATACACTATCAGTGGAAGCTGGCATGTGAAGGAGTGTGTACGCTGGAAAAATGCTTTGTAAACGTGTCTAAATAAACTGGCTTGATTTATAAAGGAATCCGGCTGAATACATGAAGTCATCGATGAGGTGGAAAACAGCACGTTTGAACTGTGTGTGATTATGTTTCTTTATAATCCTGTATCTCACAGTGTAGGCGACTGATACGTGACGAGGGCAATATTATCAGGTTTTTGTTTTGGGTTTTTTGGTCCAAATCGAACACATTAAATTGATTAAAAGTGACGTGACAGTATAGACATTTATAATGTCACAAATTATTCTATTTCAAATAAACGCTGTTCTTTTGAGCTTTCCATTCATCAAACAATCCTGAAAAATAAAATGGATCACAGTTTCCACAACTGTTTTCAACACTGATAATAATCATAAGTAATGATGCTGAAAATTCAGCTTTGATCACAGGAATAAATTACACTTTACTATATATTCACATAGAAAACAGCTGATTTACATGCTAATATTTCAGAATATTCGTAGTGTATATAGTCAACTTTTATAAATTAAATTAAAATCATATACAATTATTATAAAAAATACATTAAATATAAAATAAATAAAATAAAAAATAAAAAGTAAAAAAAATACAAATAAAATAAATAAAATACAAATAAAATAAAAATATAGTATTTTTTTAATACATTAAACTTTTTTATTAAAAACAAATAGAAAAAAATACAAATATATACAGTATAATAAAATAAAAGAGACTATTGTAGAAAGTAATAGTTGAGCTTTAAAAAACTAATGTGGACATATAATATGTTAAAAATGTTAAAAAATGTTTGCTCATGTTGACTTCTGATTAATATCTTGGCAAATCTAAGCACAATTTGAGACATTGTTGAGATCTCTTTTAAAACTCTCGGAGGAACACGTGTGAGATTACAGGCTCTTTTCCTCATGAGCTGAACATAAAGTCAATCTGCCGTTCATTAATATCATTTACAGAGATTATCTTTTAAAGAGATCTCACTGGTTTGTCCTACAGTGAAGCCAGTGAACGGTGATAGTCTGACAGTCCTGGAGGATCATGTCACATTTAAATTGACTGTAGATCTAGTCTAGACATCTAAAAATACTTCACAAATATAATATTTCACTTTCACAAAGTCATTGAGAGTAAACTCAGTCTGTGCCGGTCTCAGATTGGATCAGATCAGAAGTGAATTAATGGTAAGTGACGGACCGGACTGTATCGGACACACACTCTTCTCCAGCTGTCTCCTTACATTTCAAAAAATATATATCTCTCATATTTGCCTTTAACATCACGACCAGTCAGTGTTGCCATGACGTCACTTCCCATGTCTCCAGACTGATGAGTCACATGACATTTACAGCTCAGTTGATTGGCTCAAAAATCTAGTCTTTTCTCCTCTAATGTGTCGTATATCCGAGTGAAACGCTTCTGGAACAAAAACAAATGTGGGCGGGGCTTGATTGTGTCTGTGTGGAATTGATTGGATGGTTCGATGGTTGTGGTTTGCTATTGGCTGATCTCATGTGAGTGACAGGTTAGAATGATTTAGCACATTGCCAGCATGTTTTAGCATGTTGCTAGCATGATAGCAAGTTGTCATGTCATGATTTAGCATGTTGCTAGCATGAATTAGCATGTTGCTAACATGAATTAGCATGTTGCTAACATGATTTGACATGCTTCTATAAAGAGTTAGCGTGTTGTTAACATATTTTAACACATTGTCAGCATAATAACAAGTTGTCATGTCATGATTTAGCATTTTGCTAGTATGAATTAGCATGTTGCTAGCATGAATTAGCATGTTGCTAACATGATTTGGTACATTGATAACATGATTTAGCATGTTGCTAGCATGAATTAACATGTTGCTAGCATGATTTAGCACATTGATAACATGAATTAGCATGTTGTTAACATTAAATAACATGTTACTAGCATGAATTGGCATTTTGCTAACATGATTTGACATGCTTCTATAAAGAGTTAGCGTGTTGTTAACATATTTTAACACATTGTCAGCATAATAACAAGTTGTCATGTCATGATTTAGCATTTTGCTAGTATGAATTAGCATGTTGCTAGCATGAATTAGCATGTTGCTAACATGATTTGGCACATTGATAACATGATTTAGCATGTTGCTAGCATGAATTAACATGTTGCTAGCATGATTTAGCACATTGATAACATGAATTACCATGTTGTTAACATTAAATAACATGTTACTAGCATGAATTGGCATTTTGCTAACATGATTTGACATGCTTCTATAAAGATTTAGCGTGTTGTTAACATATTTTAACACATTGTCAGCATAATAACAAGTTGTCATGTCATGATTTAGCATTTTGCTAGTATGAATTAGCATGTTGCTAGCATGAATTAGCATGTTGCTAACATGATTTGGCACATTGATAACATGATTTAGCATGTTGCTAGCATGAATTAACATGTTGCTAGCATGATTTAGCACATTGATAACATGAATTAGCATGTTGTTAACATTAAATAACATGTTACTAGCATGAATTGGCATTTTGCTAACATGATTTGACATGCTTCTATAAAGAGTTAGCGTGTTGTTAACATATTTTAACACATTGTCAGCATAATAACAAGTTGTCATGTCATGATTTAGCATTTTGCTAGTATGAATTAGCATGTTGCTAGCATGAATTAGCATGTTGCTAACATGATTTGGCACATTGATAACATGATTTAGCATGTTGCTAGCATGAATTAACATGTTGCTAGCATGATTTAGCACATTGATAACATGAATTAGCATGTTGTTAACATTAAATAACATGTTACTAGCATGAATTGGCATTTTGCTAACATGATTTGACATGCTTCTATAAAGAGTTAGCGTGTTGTTAACATATTTTAACACATTGTCAGCATAATAACAAGTTGTCATGTCATGATTTAGCATTTTGCTAGTATGAATTAGCATGTTGCTAGTATGAATTAGCATGTTGCTAGTATGATTAGCACATTGATAGCATAAATTAGCATGTTGCTATCATATTCAAGTGTGTTGTCCTAGGATAGTCGTCAAGCTTTGCTAGTGATAGGCAACTTAAATACTATATAAGTCTTATTGTACAAAAGTCTTCACCCCCTCAATGAGCGTCTATGGGGCTTTTCGTAGTTTCGATCGTCTGTTTAACGGCAAACGTAAGTCGGATCAGTTAGGAAAGATCCAGCAACCCGAGCCAGTCTGAAGGTGTGAGCCGAGTTTAGTGGTCGTAGCTTGAAAACCACCAAATGCTGTTTCTTTGTCAAGCTAACATACTTTCATTTTGATTTCATGGTGTCTTTAAACTGAGATTATGTATTTCAACCATTTAAAAAAAAACGGTAAATGTTTTAGCAAGTGCCACTATTTCTTATATCTTTCCTTCCCCTGCTCTCTCTCTCTCTCTCACACACACACACACACACACACACACACACACTATCTCCGTCTTTCATAACACGGGCTGTAAAGCACCAAGGTTCACTAACAGGTCCTGCCTCTCTTCTGCGAACACAACACACTCTTCAGACCAGTATCAGGCCTGCCAGACCTCAAAGGCCAGTCATGTGTGTGTGTGTGTGTGTGTGTGTGTTACACAGACGAGCAGAACATGCTCACTCTTACAAACACACAATAACACGCTCAATATCATTGAAAAACACCGTGCTCAATATCTACCTGTGGAGAGACACGCAGCTCATTTTAAAGAGCTCGATAAGAGACTCGCTTTATCAGACCTCCATCAACTCCACGCTGCAAGTACACACACACACACACACACACACACACACACACACAGCGGCTCATACGTGACACGCTTTGGAGAGTTTTGCTGCCACACACAGACACACACACACACACACACTAACCCGACCCCTAAACCTAGCCATCACACACACACACACACACACACTAACCCGACCCCTAAACCTAGCCATCACACACACACACACACACACACACACACACTAACCCGACCCCTAAACCTAGCCATCACAAACATACACACACACACACACACACACACACACACACACACTAACCTGACCCCTAAACCTAGCCATCACACACACACACACACTAACCCGACCCCTAAACCTAGCCATCACACACACACACACACACACTAACCCGACCCCTAAACCTAGCCATCAAACACAAACACACACACACACACACTCACCCGACCCCTAAACCTAGCCATCACACACACACACACACACACACACACTAACCCGACCACTAAACCTAGCCATCACACACAGACACACACACACACACTAACCCGACCCCTAAACCTAGCCATCAAACACAAACACACACACACACACTAACCCGACCCCTAAACCTAGCCATCACACACAGACACACACACACACACTAACCCGACCCCTAAACCTAGCCATCACACACAGACACACACACACACACACACACACCACACACACACACTAACCCGACCCCTAAACCTAGCCATCACACACACACACACACACACACACACACACACACACACACTAACCCGACCCCTAAACCTAGCCATCACACACAGACACACACACACACACTAACCCGACCCCTAAACCTAGCCATCACACACAGACACACACACACACACACACACACACACACACACTAACCCGACCCCTAAACCTAGCCATCACACACACACACACACACACACACACTAACCCGACCCCTAAACCTAGCCATCACACACACACACACACACACACTAACCCGACCCCTAAACCTAGCCATCACACACAGACACACACACACACACACACACACACACACACACCACACACACACACTAACCCGACCCCTAAACCTAGCCATCACACACACACACACACACTAACCCGACCCCTAAACCTAGCCATCACACACAGACACACACACACTAACCCGAACCCTAAACCTAGCCATCACACACAGACACACACACACTAACCCGACCCCTAAACCTAGCCATCACACACAGACACACACACACACACACACACACACTAACCCGACCCCTAAACCTACTCATCACACAAAACTCTGTGCTCATATTATTTATAACCTTGTTTCCTCGATTTAGTGCTACAGTGACACGAGTCCCCATGAGTGTGTGTGCATTCAGGTTTAAGTCCCCACCGGGGTAAAAAAAAACATGTACACACACACACATACACACAAATACACACACTCACACACACTCTCTCTCACACTCTCTCTCTCTCTCACACACACTCAAACACATACACACACAAACGCACACACAAACGCACACACACACACACACACACACACACACACACACACACTCAAACACAACACACACACACACACTCAAACACAACACACTCACACACACAATTTAAAGTGACAAAGGTTATTTCTGGCTAAGATTCATAAATGCTACAGAAACTCATGAACAGAAACTGTATTAGAGTTGAATCTCGATCGCTCTAGTGAGGCAGCATCGCCCCCCAGTGACGCAAACACACACACACACACACAGGGAATCACAGCTACACACTCTGAGTTTTAAAGCTGACAGTGTGTTACATGATGTTGGTGATCGCTATGAGGTCGCAGGTGCTTGGAGTTTTTGCTCATTTTAATTGACTGTCAGGTTAAAATTGTACATTTGATGACTTAACGAACCCAGAGTAACTGCACACCTCCTCAACACACACACACACACACACACACACACACACACACACTGGTGTCACTGACGTCTGAAACACACACTGCTGACGACATTCAGCCCAGATCAAACTCCAAATGAACTCTGAGGGCTTAAAACCTCCTTTGGATTTTCAATTCTCACTGTCGCCGGCCGACAAAAGAAGTAATTTGCAAGTTCACATCATTCTCTCTTTCTTCCCATGATCTGACAGAGAGGATTTCCTCGGTGACATCACCATCACAAAGCATCATGGGTAACACCGGACCACAGGGACCATCTAATCACCTCTCTCACTCTCTGCACAGTAACAAATGTTGGGTTATTTTTTTAACCCAACCGTTGGGTTACACATATTCGGGTCACTATGTTGGGTTATTTTCCAAAAATATTGGGTCATTTTTTAAATTGTTGGGGGGTTTTTTAACCCAACCGTTGGGTTACACATATTTGGGTCACTATGTTGGGTTATTTTCCACAAATGTTGGGTCGTTTTTAAAATCGTTGGGTAATATTATTTTAACCCAACCGTTGGGTTACACATATTTGGGTCACTATGTTGGGTTATTTTCCAAAAATGTGGGGTCATTTTTGAAATCGTTGGGTAATTTCTAGTAATAATCAGGCTGTTGGGTTAAATATTGTATGTACACTAGTGTATTTTGAATTTATGTACACAATTATGTCTATTTACATTAAAGTCTGGACTCCCCAAAAATGTATACATTTGTTGAGACACGCTTATTGTTTTATACAAATAAACAATCTGTATTTGAAAACGAAGTGTATTTTATTTATTAAAATAATGTTATAAATAAAAATGAATAGTTAACTTAACTGTTGGGTTACTTTTAACCCAAATGGCTTTTAACCCAATGCAAGGTGCTATATCACCCCATAGTTGGGTTACTCGTTGGGTTATTTATAACCCAACACTATTGAGTGAGTGTCGTCCGGTTGCCCTTATTGCTCTGGCTTTCTCCTTCACACACTGCATGTGAGAGATTGATTTCCATTTGAATAAGATTTATGAGTCGGGTATGTCAGTGTATTGTTGAAACATAATAACACCTCTGCTCTCTCTCTCTCTCTCTCTCTCTCTCTCTCTCTCTCTCTCTCTCTCTCTCTCTCTCTCTCTCTCTCTCTCTTCCTTTCTCTCCTCTTCCTAGGAGATTAAGTTCTGCTCAAAGGGCTTTATTGGTCCGATAGGGTGATATTGTCCAAACTTAATGACATTCACTGTGTAAATATCATTTCATAAATATCCATCTTTCAGAGATACGGACAGCAGAGAATCCGCCGTGTGGAGATAAAAAAGATGACAGTTTTACCAAATGCAATGAAGTGGAGAAACAGATCAAGCGGAAATGGGATCATGAAGCAGAAGACGACTGGATCTGCAATAACTGGCGGGAGAAATGTAGTCTTCAGGTTTAGGTTTACATCTCTATAAATGCAGGAAGAGCGGACCAATCTCTATTCAATATGCAAAATACATGTGATGTCATCGCTGTCCGTTACATTGTGAAAGTTGAACATTCTATTGACGATGTCAGTGGAGGCTTTTCAAAATGTAATTACTTTTTCTTAAAAGACAAGACAGCACAACAAGGAATCAAATTATATTATTACTATTATACTAATAAATACAATTAAAAACAAAATTATGATTTTTATTAGACTGGAATTATTATGTTTGATTGGAGCCTGAATGTTAAACATTTTTAGCTATAATTAATTAATCAAATAAAAAAAATATTAATTTATAATATAATATGAATACTTTCAACTTACCATTAAACTTTAAACCCCTCTGATGCTACATTTGAGTCAGAATTACTGTAATCACAATATGATAACTTAAATTCATTAGTTTCCTTTGCTTTGCTTATGGCAAATAAATACATGTGTGGCTTTGTTGTTGATGAGAGGAAAACAATTCATATACATTAATTTACCCAATTATGCTATTATGCTGTAATAAAATTAAATTTCAAACAGAAATATTAAGACTATATTTATGTATTTATTAATTTATTTATGTATATGCTAAATGATATATATTGCATAAAATCACACAGACTGAAATAGCCACAGAGTATTAGCTTTTCAGAGATAAATGTTATTATTTGCGAAGCGTGAGGTTATGAACCGTTCCTGTTCTCGGACAGAATAAAGATCATTAACGATCATCTTCATTTCAGGTGCGGAGCTGATCTGGGTACAGCGCCGCTGAACTTCTTTGCAAAGTGTTATGAGAAGAAGAAAAGAAAGCTAGAAAAAGAGAGATGAGTGGAGTGAGAGAGAGACAGTGTTCCCTCTCGTACATCAGGTCTGGTCTTGATTCCCAGAAGAAGACGTGTGAAATCTGCTGATATAATCCATAACTGAGTAATGCGCTCGCTTTTAATGCGCATCGAGTGCTCCTGAGAGAGGTTTACCATGAACACCCGCCACTGCAGGCCAGACTGTCGTGAGCAAAAAAGAAAAAAAAAAGGATGCACTAACAAATTTGCCACTGCAATGATCCCCAAATGTCCCTTCCGATGCAATCGATCATGAGGAAGGGACAACATAAAAGCGATGAAGTTTATAGTTAGCTGAGCTTGAGAAAATGCATCGGGGAAAGAAAGAAACGGCATTGGCCGCACTTCAGTGCTGTAATCCGGCAGATGGAAAGAGGCTCGACAAACTTTTCTGAAGCTCATTGCTGCTCTCTCGCTAGTGTGGATGAGCACTAAAGCTGAACGATAAAGCTGAATGATTAAAAAAAAAATAATAATAATTGAATTGTAGAGAGACTCCGCCCACACACTCTTCTGATTGGCTGTGATTTATGATTGATTTGGTTGCGAGTGCAGTGCGCTTGCAGAGAGACTCCGCCCACACGCTCTTCTGATTGGCTGTGATTTATGATTGATTTGGTTGCGAGTGCAGTGCGCTTGCAGAGACTCCGCCCACACGCTCTTCTGATTGGCTGTGATTTATGATTGATTTGGTTGCGAGTGCAGTGCGCTTGCAGAGACTCCGCCCACACGCTCTTCTGATTGGCTGTGATTTATGATTGATTTGGTTGCGAGTGTAGTGCGCTTGCAGAGAGACTCCGCCCACACGCTCTTCTGATTGGCTGTGATTTATGATTGATTTGTTTGCGAGTGCAGTGCGCTTGCAGAGACTCCGCCCACACACTCTTCTGATTGGCTGTGATTTATGATTGATTTGGTTGCGAGTGCAGTGCGCTTGCAGAGACTCCGCCCACACACTCTTCTGATTGGCTGTGATTTATGATTGATTTGGTTGTGAGTGCAGTGCGCTTGCAGAGACTCCGCCCACACACTCTTCTGATTGGCTGTGATTTATGATTGATTTGGTTGCGAGTGCAGTGCGCTTGCAGAGACTCCGCCCACACACTCTTCTGATTGGCTGTGATTTATGATTGATTTGGTTGTGAGTGCAGTGCGCTTGCAGAGACTCCGCCCACACACTCTTCTGATTGGCTGTGATTTATGATTGATTTGGTTGCGAGTGCAGTGCGCTTGCAGAGACTCCGCCCACACACTCTTCTGATTGGCTGTGATTTATGATTGATTTGGTTGTGAGTGCAGTGCGCTTGCAGAGACTCCGCCCACACACTCTTCTGATTGGCTGTGATTTATGATTGATTTGGTTGCGAGTGCAGTGCGCTTGCAGAGACTCCGCCCACACACTCTTCTGATTGGCTGTGATTTATGATTGATTTGGTTGTGAGTGCAGTGCGCTTGCAGAGACTCCGCCCACACACTCTTCTGATTGGCTGTGATTTATGATTGATTTGGTTGCGAGTGCAGTGCGCTTGCAGAGACTCCGCCCACACGCTCTTCTGATTGGCTGTGATTTATGATTGATTTGGTTGCGAGTGTAGTGCGCTTGCAGAGAGACTCCGCCCACACGCTCTTCTGATTGGCTGTGATTTATGATTGATTTGTTTGCGAGTGCAGTGCGCTTGCAGAGACTCCGCCCACACACTCTTCTGATTGGCTGTGATTTATGATTGATTTGGTTGCGAGTGCAGTGCGCTTGCAGAGACTCCGCCCACACACTCTTCTGATTGGCTGTGATTTATGATTGATTTGGTTGTGAGTGCAGTGCGCTTGCAGAGACTCCGCCCACACACTCTTCTGATTGGCTGTGATTTATGATTGATTTGGTTGCGAGTGCAGTGCGCTTGCAGAGACTCCGCCCACACACTCTTCTGATTGGCTGTGATTTATGATTGATTTGGTTGTGAGTGCAGTGCGCTTGCAGAGACTCCGCCCACACACTCTTCTGATTGGCTGTGATTTATGATTGATTTGGTTGCGAGTGCAGTGCGCTTGCAGAGACTCCGCCCACACACTCTTCTGATTGGCTGTGATTTATGATTGATTTGGTTGTGAGTGCAGTGCGCTTGCAGAGACTCCGCCCACACACTCTTCTGATTGGCTGTGATTTATGATTGATTTGGTTGCGAGTGCAGTGCGCTTGCAGAAACTCCGCCCACACACTCTTCTGATTGGCTGTGATTTATGATTGATTTGGTTGTGAGTGCAGTGCGCTTGCAGAGACTCCGCCCACACACTCTTCTGATTGGCTGTGATTTATGATTGATTTGGTTGCGAGTGCAGTGCGCTTGCAGAGACTCCGCCCACACACTCTTCTGATTGGCTGTGATTTATGATTGATTTGGTTGCGAGTGCAGTGCACTTGCAGAGAGACTCCGCCCACACGCTCTTCTGATTGGCTGTGATTTATGATTGATTTGGTTGCGAGTGCAGTGCGCTTACAGAGAGACTCCGCCCACACGCTCTTCTGATTGGCTGTGATTTATGATTGATTTGGTTGCGAGTGCAGTGCGCTTGCAGAGAGACTCCGCCCACACGCTCTTCTGATTGGCTGTGATTTATGATTGATTTGGTTTTGAGTGCAGTGCGCTTGCAGAGACTCCGCCCACACACTCTTCTGATTGGCTGTGATTTATGATTGATTTGGTTGCGAGTGCAGTGCGCTTGCAGAGAGACTCCGCCCACACGCTCTTCTGATTGGCTGTGATTTATGATTGATTTGGTTGCGAGTGCAGTGCGCTTGCAGAGAGACTCCGCCCACACACTCTTCTGATTGGCTGTGATTTATGATTGATTTGGTTGTGAGTGCAGTGCGCTTGCAGAGACTCCGCCCACACACTCTTCTGATTGGCTGTGATTTATGATTGATTTGGTTGTGAGTGCAGTGCACTTGCAGAGACTCCGCCCACACACTCTTCTGATTGGCTGTGATTTATGATTGATTTGGTTGCGAGTGCAGTGCGCTTGCAGAGACTCCGACCACACACTCTTCTGATTGGCTGTGATTTATGATTGATTTGGTTGCGAGTGCAGTGCGCTTGCAGAGACTCCGCCCACACACTCTTCTGATTGGCTGTGATTTATGATTGATTTGGTTGTGAGTGCAGTGCGCTTGCAGAGACTCCGCCCACACACTCTTCTGATTGGCTGTGATTTATGATTGATTTGGTTGCGAGTGCAGTGCGCTTGCAGAAACTCCGCCCACACACTCTTCTGATTGGCTGTGATTTATGATTGATTTGGTTGTGAGTGCAGTGCGCTTGCAGAGACTCCGCCCACACACTCTTCTGATTGGCTGTGATTTATGATTGATTTGGTTGCGAGTGCAGTGCGCTTGCAGAGACTCCGCCCACACGCTCTTCTGATTGGCTGTGATTTATGATTGATTTGGTTGCGAGTGCAGTGCACTTGCAGAGAGACTCCGCCCACACGCTCTTCTGATTGGCTGTGATTTATGATTGATTTGGTTGCGAGTGCAGTGCGCTTGCAGAGAGACTCCGCCCACACGCTCTTTTGATTGGCTGTGATTTATGATTGATTTGGTTGCGAGTGCAGTGCGCTTGCAGAGAGACTCCGCCCACACGCTCTTCTGATTGGCTGTGATTTATGATTGATTTGGTTGTGAGTGCAGTGCGCTTGCAGAGACTCCGCCCACACACTCTTCTGATTGGCTGTGATTTATGATTGATTTGGTTGTGAGTGCAGTGCGCTTGCAGAGACTCCGCCCACACACTCTTCTGATTGGCTGTGATTTATGATTGATTTGGTTGCGAGTGCAGTGCGCTTGCAGAGACTCCGCCCACACACTCTTCTGATTGGCTGTGATTTATGATTGATTTGTTTGCGAGTGCAGTGCACTTGCAGAGAGACTCCGCCCACACACTCTTCTGATTGGCTGTGATTTATGATTGATTTGTTTGCGAGTGCAGTGCGCTTGCAGAGACTCCGCCCACACACTCTTCTGATTGGCTGTGATTTATGATTGATTTGGTTGCGAGTGCAGTGCGCTTGCAGAGAGACTCCGCCCACACACTCTTCTGATTGGCTGTGATTTATGATTGATTTGGTTGTGAGTGCAGTGCGCTTGCAGAGAGACTCCGCCCACACGCTCTTCTGATTGGCTGTGATTTATGATTGATTTGGTTGTGAGTGCAGTGCGCTTGCAGAGACTCCGCCCACACACTCTTCTGATTGGCTGTGATTTATGATTGATTTGGTTGTGAGTGCAGTGCGCTTGCAGAGAGACTCCGCCCACACACTCTTCTGATTGGCTGTGATTTATGATTGATTTGGTTGCGAGTGCAGTGCGCTTGCAGAGACTCCGCCCACACACTCTTCTGATTGGCTGTGATTTATGATTGATTTGGTTGCGAGTGCAGTGCGCTTGCAGAGAGACTCCGCCCACACACTCTTCTGATTGGCTGTGATTTATGATTGATTTGGTTGTGAGTGCAGTGCGCTTGCAGAGAGACTCCGCCCACACGCTCTTCTGATTGGCTGTGATTTATGATTGATTTGGTTGTGAGTGCAGTGCGCTTGCAGAGACTCCGCCCACACACTCTTCTGATTGGCTGTGATTTATGATTGATTTGGTTGTGAGTGCAGTGCGCTTGCAGAGAGACTCCGCCCACACACTCTTCTGATTGGCTGTGATTTATGATTGATTTGGTTGCGAGTGCAGTGCGCTTGCAGAGACTCCGCCCACACACTCTTCTGATTGGCTGTGATTTATGATTGATTTGGTTGTGAGTGCAGTGCGCTTGCAGAGACTCCGCCCACACACTCTTCTGATTGGCTGTGATTTATGATTGATTTGGTTGCGAGTGCAGTGCGCTTGCAGAGAGACTCCACCCACACACTCTTCTGATTGGCTGTGATTTATGATTGATTTGGTTGCGAGTGCAGTGCGCTTGCAGAGAGACTCCGCCCACACGCTCTTCTGATTGGCTGTGATTTATGATTGATTTGGTTGCGAGTGCAGTGCGCTTGCAGAGAGACTCCACCCACACACTCTTCTGATTGGCTGTGATTTATGATTGATTTGGTTGCGAGTGCAGTGCGCTTGCAGAGACTCCGCCCACACACTCTTCTGATTGGCTGTGATTTATGATTGATTTGGTTGCGAGTGCAGTGCGCTTGCAGAGAGACTCCGCCCACACACTCTTCTGATTGGCTGTGATTTATGATTGATTTGGTTGTGAGTGCAGTGCGCTTGCAGAGAGACTCCGCCCACACACTCTTCTGATTGGCTGTGATTTATGATTGATTTGGTTGTGAGTGCAGTGCGCTTGCAGAGAGACTCCGCCCACACACTCTTCTGATTGGCTGTGATTTATGATTGATTTGGTTGTGAGTGCAGTGCGCTTGCAGAGAGACTCCGCCCACACACTCTTCTGATTGGCTGTGATTTATGATTGATTTGGTTGCGAGTGCAGTGCGCTTGCAGAGACTCCGCCCACACACTCTTCTGATTGGCTGTGATTTATGATTGATTTGGTTGTGAGTGCAGTGCGCTTGCAGAGAGACTCAGCCCACACGCTCTTCTGATTGGCTGTGATTTATGATTGATTTGGTTGCGAGTGCAGTGCGCTTGCAGAGACTCCGCCCACACACTCTTCTGATTGGCTGTGATTTATGATTGATTTGGTTGTGAGTGCACTGTGCTTGCAGAGAGACTCCGCCCACACGCTCTTCTGATTGGCTGTGATTTATGATTGATTTGGTTGCGAGTGCAGTGCGCTTGCAGAGACTCCGCCCACATACTCTTCTGATTGGCTGGAATCGTATCGCGTGGTTAGGTCACCTAAGGTCGCAGTGTGTTTCACGAGTTTGCATGCTAGAATAGTGTTGAGAAATGCTGCTAAGATCTAAGGGTTTTTGTCACAGACTTAAAACATCAAAGGGCAACGAGCTTGTGTTTTGTGATGCGCTTGGCTTTAATTAGCAGTTCCATCTACTTACATTTTAGCAATTCCACCCAAGCTGGAGAAAAATAACAACATCGAACGTTTTGGGAAAAAACCTCTGGCGCCTAAAGGGTTAAATGCTTTGGATACTTTTATAATATTTTCAGCTTCCATTCTGTACTTGCATTGAACACATTTTACCATGTGTTTATTTTAGCGCTGGGCACCGATTAATCACGATTAGTTAATCGCACCCGAAATAAAAGTTTGTTTACATAATATATGTGTGTGTACTGTGTATAATTGTATATGTAAATACACACACATGCATGTATATATTTAAGAAAAATGTGTTATTTATATTTAAAATATTTATATTAATTATATATAAATATATACAGTATATAAACATGCAAATATTTCTTAAATATATACATGCATGTGTGTGTATTTACATATACAGAATAATTATACACAGTGCGCACACACACATATATATATATTATGTAAACACAAACTTTTATTTCGGATGCGATTTTTCGGATGTCCAGTTTTTCTAAGATTTTCCTGGAAAATGGAATTTGATTTTTGGAAATCAAGTTTAGTTAGTTGTTTGAAGTCTTATGAGTTTTTCCCTTAACTTGCGTCCCCAGTTTATAAACCCTAGCTTTAGCACACGTCCGATCGCAGGCCTTAAGCTATAACTACTGGATGTGCTGGAAACACAGACAAATGGAGAAACTGGGAATGAAAATATGAAAGCATATGAGCTCATACATCCTAGGACCCAATTGATGTCTTGGATATTGAGTTATGCTCTTCTGTTGAAAGGTAAAAGTTGAGAAACTGTATTTTAGATCCTCCTTACGTACTTTGAGGATCCTCTGAGGAATAAAGCTCATCGTCACCCTCCACTTCTGTCCTGGGGATTAAACTGAGAGCTATGAAACAGAGCCATAACTGTGGCTTGAGTTCCAGACGCCACACCCGAACACACACACACACACACACACACACACACACACACACACACACACACACACGTGAACACAAACACTGAGTCAGAAGGAAAAACCCTTTTTTCTGTCTTCCTCTCTTTTCTCTCCAGGTTTGCAGGTCTATAGGGAATAACCTAAAAATTCACATATTTGATTTTTAAACTTTCCAAAATATATTTCTTACCTTTCTCGTTTCACACAGCTGTGTGTGTGTTTTCATAAAGGGGCAGTTTTACATTGTTTCCCAAAGAGGCAGATACTAACCAATTACAGAGCTCATTTTGAATCCAACCTTACACAGGAATCCCTTTATGCCATATGCAAATGTAACTACGGATATGCTGTTTAAGCCTCTGATGGACTTTTACAGTTTTTTACAATCACTTTGCTACTATTTTCAGAACCTTGATGTCATTTTTCAAAACTCTAGACACAAAACTCACAGCGGTCATCACTTGTAACACAGGCTGTCTAATGTTCAAAACATTGCATTGTGCATTCACATCTTTAAAGAAATCTTGCACTTGCACAATCATTGGTTCAAAAAAACAAATTTACTGTGAAATACCATTGAAACACAACTATAGATCACCCACACACAAGCAACCGATAGTTTCACTGTGTCATTGTTCGTACAATCATTAAATATTGTAGAGCAAAATAGGTGATACAGGTTTCATTATGGTCTACATGTACAGTAAACACATCTCTGTGAAAGTACTGCAGTAGTAGAGAGAATATTACAGACACAGTGGAAT
>JARWKJ010000006.1:52215392-52245392 GCA_029959095.1 Rhinichthys osculus
ATCCACATCTACTGTAACACAATCAAGATCTGAGCACGATTATATGACGGAATAACTGTATAGATATGACTGTATAACAGCATAAGCAGAGTTAACAGCACAGGACTAAACTCTTCCCAGTAAAGCTCCCAGTGTGTAATACGAGACACGTCACCCTTTCGCTATGCCTTACTCATGAACACACACTAACCCTGACATCAGCAGGAAACATGCGGACAGACTCTGCTACTTCCTTATGAGGAAAACCTTCAGGGAAGTTATAAAGCAGAGTCTGATTAAACTCCACACATTATAGACCACAGGAACTTTATTCTCAGAGATCTTTCGCTCTTTCTCTGAATCTCAGGATGCCTCAGACTGTGTCCATCGGCCGGAAATACTCCGGGATCTCCAGTCCAGTGCCAGACGACTAGGGTTGGGTACACAGACAGTAGAAGCTTGGGATCGGTTCAACTCTAACGATTCTTGGTTCCGATTCCAATATTTTTTGGAGGACAAAAAAAAGAGCAAATAAATTTGACTTTTTATTCTTGTCACATTTAGGCTATTACCAGTAAAACTGTGACAATGCATCTTAATTTACAAAAAAAATATATAACACTTCAAGGAATTATCAATAAAAACAATTACAAAACTATTTAATTTTAACACACAAAATAGAACATAACTAAATATATAACAGACATGCAAAGTCAGCAATTCTTTTGAAGAGAAATCAGCATGTCTGCCTTCTCTGGAAGTGAACGTGATCTCTCGTGATCTCTCTGGATCTCTCGGGATCTCTTGGGATCTCTCGGGATCTGTCTGGATCTCTTGGGATCTCGCTGGATCTCTCGGGATCTCTCGAGATCTATCGTGATGTCTCATGATCTCTCGGGATCTCTCGTGATCTCTCGGGATCTCTCGGGATCTCTTGGGATCTCTCGGGATCTCTCTGGATCTATTGTGATCTCTCGTGATCTCTCTGGATCTCTCGGGATCTCTTGGGATCTCTCTGGATCTCTCTGGATCTATCGTAATCTCTCGGGATCTATTGTGATGTCTCGGGAACTCTCTGGATCTCTTGTGATCTCTCGTGATCTCTTGGGATCTCTCTGGATCTCTTGTGATCTCTCTGGATCTCTTGTGATCTCTCTGGATCTCTCTGGATCTTTCTGGATCTCTCGGGATCTATCGTGATGTCTCTGGATCTCTCGGGATCTCTCGGGATCTCTTGGGATCTCTCGTGATGTCTCATGATGTCTCGTGATCTCTCGGGATCTCCCGGGATCTATCTGGATCTATCTGGATCTCTCTGGATCTCTCTGGATCTCTCGTGATCTCTCTGGATCTCTCTGGATCTCTCTGGATCTATCGTGATGTCTCGGGATCTCTCGTGATCTCTCGGGATCTCTCGTGATGTCTCGTGATCTCTCTGGATCTCTCTGGATCTATCGTGATGTCTCGTGATGTCTCGGGATCTCTCTGGATCTGTCTGGATCTCTTGGGATCTCGCTGGATCTCTCGGGATCTCTCGAGATCTATCGTGATGTCTCATGATCTCTCGGGATCTCTCTGGATCTATTGTGATCTCTCGTGATCTCTCTGGATCTCTCGGGATCTCTTGGGATCTCTCTGGATCTCTCTGGATCTATCGTAATCTCTCGGGATCTATCGTGATGTCTCGGGAACTCTCTGGATCTCTTGTGATCTCTCGTGATCTCTCTGGATCTCTTGTGATCTCTCCGGATCTCTCTGGATCTCTTGTGATCTCTCTGGATCTCTCTGGATCTTTCTGGATCTCTCGGGATCTATCGTGATGTCTCTGGATCTCTCGGGATCTCTCGGGATCTCTTGGGATCTCTCGTGATGTCTCGTGATGTCTCGTGTTCTCTCGGGATCTCTCGGGATCTAACTGGATCTCTCTGGATCTCTCGTAATCTCTCGTGATCTCTCTGGATCTCTCGCGATCTCTCGGGATCTCTCTGGATCTATCGTGATGTCTCGGGATCTCTCGTGATCTCTCGGGATCTCTCGTGATGTCTTGTGATCTCTCTGGATCTCTCGGGATCTCTCTGGATCTATCGTGATGTCTCGTGATGTCTCGGGATCTCTCTGGATCTCTCGTGATGTCTCGTGATGTCTCGTGATCTCTCGGGATCTCTCTGGATCTCTCGTGATCTCTCTGGATCTCTCTGGATCTATCGTGATGTCTCGTGATGTCTCGGGATCTCTCGTGATCTCTCGGGATCTCTCGTGATCTCTCTGGATCTCTCTGGATCTCTCTGGATCTCTCGGGATCTCTCGTGATCTCTCTGGATCTATCATGATGTTTCGTGATGTCTCGGGATCTCTCGTGATCTCTCTGGATCTCTTGTGATCTCTCGGGATCTCTCGTAAAGCTATGCGTGGGTCAGACAGGAGATTTTGTTTTTGGAACCGGTTCTCGATACGCAACTCTACAGTCAACATGATCAATATCATCTGAGTGAGAAGAAAGGGAAACCTCAAAACCTGGTCAGAAATATTACTCAAAGTTGCTGAAGCAACAAAACACATTTTTATGGGTTAAAAAAAAGTTTTTGGTAACACTTTACAATAAGGTTCATTAGTTTACTATCTTAGTTATGAGGAATGAACAATACTTCTTTAGCATTTATTAATCTTAGTTAATATTAACTTCAACGTTTACTAATACGTTATTAAAATCAAAGGTTGTATTTGTTAACATTAGTTAATGCACTGTGAACTAACATGAACAAACAATGAACTGTATTTTTATTAACTAACATTAACAAAGATTAATAAATACTGTAACAAATGTATTGCTCATTGTTACTTTATGTTAGTTCATTAATAAATGTTAACTAATAAACCTTATTGTAAAGTGTTACCCAGTTTTTTAATTTATATTGAAGTGTTGACAGATCTGTCGGGTCAGAGGTCACTCGACACTGACGTTAGCCAGTCATTATAGTTTATAAAGTTATAAATATGGATATTTTTCTTACACTCACGCATCAGAAGGCCTTTATTAATAACCCCTGGAGAGATATTGATTACTTTTATGATGGATGGATGTGCTTTTTTGGGCTTCAAAATCTAAGTCTCCATTCACTCCTATTATAAAGCTTAGGAAGAGTCCGGATATTTTAACATAACTCTGATTGTGTGTCGCTGGAAGAAGAAAGTAATATATACATGTCTTGAGGGCGAGTACATCATGGGATCATTTTAATTTTTGGTTGAACAAACCCTTTAATTCCTTTATCAACTGTTCAGACGCTAGGCATCAAGTTTAAACAAGCACATTAATCTCCACTGCTGTTCTCCTACTATTATTACACGCTCACCGCATAATGACAAGCTGCCGCCAGGTATTACATGTATAATATGATACTATTTGGTGTAAGTGTTTACTGTAGAAACACAATGAT
Organism: Rhinichthys osculus; assembly: GCA_029959095.1. NCBI lineage: Eukaryota > Metazoa > Chordata > Actinopteri > Cypriniformes > Leuciscidae > Rhinichthys > Rhinichthys osculus. The sequence continues at coordinate 52,218,809 of JARWKJ010000006.1, forward strand.
CAATTCTGAGAGGGCTGATCGGGTCTTAAAGGGACCGTTCACCTCATCATGTCCTCTCTATGAAGCTTGTTTCCGCCACACAATAAAACATCTTTCAAAAGATAATTGCGACTTTTTATCTCACAATTGGGAGTTTACATCTTGCAATTCTGACTTTATTTCTCAAAGTGCGAGATATAAACATGCTATTCTGAGGAAAAACTATTTATTACAACAATTATATCCAATCGGACTTTATAACTCGCAATTGCGACTTTATATCACGTAATTTGGACTTTATAACACAATTGCGACTTTATCACGTAATTTGGACTTTATAACTCGCAATTGCGACTTTGTATCACGTAATTTGGACTTTAAAACACAATTGCGACTTTATATCACTTAATTCAGACTTTATAACACAATTGCGACTTCATATCACATAATTCGGACTTTATAACACAATTGCGACTTTATATCACGTAATTTGGACTTTATAACTCGCAATTGCGACTTTATATCATGTAATTTGGACTTCATAACACAATTGCGACTTTATATCACGTAATTCGGACTTTATAACACAATTGCGACTTTATATCACTTAATTCGGACTTTATAACTCACAATTGCGACTTTATATCACGTAATTCGGACTTTATAACCCAATTGCGACTTCATATCACGTAATTCAGACTTTATAACCCAATTGCGACTTTATATCACTTAATTCGGACTTTATAACTCACAATTGCGACTTTATATCACGTAATTCGGACTTTATAACTCGCAATTGCGACTTTATATCACGTAATTTGGACTTTATAACACAATTGCGACTTTATATCACTTAATTCAGACTTTATAACCCAATTGCGACTTTATATCACTTAATTCGGACTTTATAACTCACAATTGCGACTTTATATCACGTAATTTGGACTTTATAACTCGCAATTGCGACTTTATATCACGTAATTCGGACTTTATAACACAATTGCGACTTTATATCACGTAATTCGGACTTTATAACACAATTGCGACTTTATATCACGTAATTTGGACTTTATAACTTGCAATTGCGACTTCATGTCACGTAGCCTAATTCGGACTTTACAACACAATTGCGACTTTATACCACTTAATTCGGACTTTATAACTCACAATTGCGACTTTATATCACGTAATTCAGACTTTATAACACACAATTGTGACTTTATATCATGCAATTTGGACTTTATAACACAATTGCGACTTTATATCACGTAATTTGGACTTTATAACTTGCAATTGCGACTTCATGTCACGTAGCCTAATTCGGACTTTATAACACAATTGCGACTTTATATCACTTAATTCGGACTTTATTACTCACAATTGCGACTTTATATCACGTAATTCAGACTTTATAACACACAATTGTGACTTTATATCATGCAATTTGGACTTTATAACACAATTGCGACTTTATATCACGTAATTTGGTCTTTATAACTCGCAATTGCGACTTTATATCACGTAATTCGGACTTTATAACACAATTGCGACTTTATATCACGTAATTCGGACTTTATAACACAATTGCGACTTTATATCACGTAATTTGGACTTTATAACTTGCAATTGCGACTTCATGTCACGTAATTCGGACTTTATAACACAATTGCGACTTTATATCACTTAATACGGACTTTATAACTCACAATTGCGACTTTATATCACGTAATTCGGACTTTATAACTCGCAATTGCGACTTTATATCACGTAATTTGGACTTTATAACACAATTGCGACTTTGTATCACTTAATTCAGACTTTATAACCCAATTGCGACTTTATATCACTTAATTCGGACTTTATAACTCACAATTGCGACTTTATATCACGTAATTTGGACTTTATAACTCGCAATTGCGACTTTATATCACGTAATTCGGACTTTATAACACAATTGCGACTTTATATCACGTAATTCGGACTTTATAACACAATTGCGACTTTATATCACGTAATTTGGACTTTATAACTTGCAATTGCGACTTCATGTCACGTAGCCTAATTCGGACTTTATAACACAATTGCGACTTTATATCACTTAATTCGAACTTTATAACTCACAATTGCGACTTTATATCACGTAATTCAGACTTTATAACACACAATTGTGACTTTATATCATGCAATTTGGACTTTATAACACAATTGCGACTTTATATCACGTAATTTGGACTTTATAACTTGCAATTGCGACTTCATGTCACGTAGCCTAATTCGGACTTTATAACACAATTGCGACTTTATATCACTTAATTCGGACTTTATAACTCACAATTGCGACTTTATATCACGTAATTCAGACTTTATAACACACAATTGTGACTTTATATCATGCAATTTGGACTTTATAACACAATTGCGACTTTATATCACGTAATTTGGTCTTTATAACTCGCAATTGCGACTTTATATCACGTAATTCGGACTTTATAACACAATTGCGACTTTATATCACGTAATTCGGACTTTATAACACAATTGCGACTTTATATCACGTAATTTGGACTTTATAACTTGCAATTGCGACTTCATGTCACGTAATTCGGACTTTATAACACAATTGCAACTTTATATCACATAATTTGGACTTTATAACACAATTGCGACTTTATATCACTTAATTCGGACTTTATAACTCACAATTGCGACTTTATATGACGTAATTCGGACTTTATAACACAATTGCAACTTTATATCACGTAATTTGGACTTTATAACACAATTGCGACTTTATATCACGTAATTCGGACTTTATAACACAATTGCGACTTTATATCACGTAATTTGGACTTTATAACTTGCAATTGCGACTTCATGTCACGTAATTCGGACTTTATAACACAATTGCGACTTTATATCACGTAATTCGGACTTTATAACACAATTGCAACTTTATATCACGTAATTCGGACTTTGTAACACAATTGCGACTTTATATCACGTAATTTGGACTTTATAACTTGCAATTGCGACTTCATGTCACGTAATTCGGACTTTATAACACAATTGCAACTTTATATCACGTAATTTGGACTTTATAACACAATTGCGACTTTATATCACGTAATTTGGACTTTATAACACAATTGCGACTTTATATCACGTAATTTGGACTTTATTACACAATTGCGACTTTATATCACGTAATTCAGATTTTATAACTCGCAATTGTGACTTTATATCAAGCAATTGTGAGAGAAAAAAGTCCGAATTGTGAGATAAAAAGCAATTAAAATTCCAATTACCTTTTTTTATTTTTTTTATTCTGTGGCGGAAATCAGCTTCGATAACTCTCCCTCAAGTTGTTCCAAACCTGTATAAACAAACAGTTGTTGGACCCCATTGACTCCCATAGTATTTTTTCCCCATATGGAAGTCAATGGGGTCCAACAACTGTTTGGTCACAAACATTCTTCAGAACAACTTCTTTTGTGTTCAGCAGAAGAAAGAAACTCATACAGGCTTGGAACAACTTTAGAGTGAGTAAATAATGACATAATGTTCAGTTTTGGGTGAAACATCCCTATAATTCATGATGGACTGTTACAATACGTTACGACAGGACAGTTACGAATTAAAGGTGGAGAGCTCATCAGGTGTTCAAAGAGCTAACTTTTAATTTGTAAAGATTTACAGGCTGATCTCATTCTCATTCTCTGATCTCAAGTCTCAGAAGTTTGAGAGTTTGTCTAGACCCGGCGTATAACCCACGACATGATCTGATGTGTTACAGATGCAGCGTTACACCAGACGCCGATGAGGGAGAGCTTAGGGAGATCTACAGGACATCTGATGGAGATCTCAGTAGATCAGTGTGTGTGAGAGACAGAAGGTAGAGCTCAGATCCAGAGCTCAGGGTGTGGTGGAGCTTCACACACTCACACACACTCACACAAAGACCTGGCCTTGCCAAACAACACTCACTTTGGGATTTTAAAGGATCTTAAAACCTTAAAACACAAAACCCGAAGGCCTGGATTCAATAAAGCAAACCACCAACAAGTGAGTTATGAAATATGGCACAAATAAAAGTAACACGATTGTTTTTAAAGCACCATGATGTCGCTGTACTAAATATAACTTAGGCTACTTACATTTTGACTCCTTTCATTCATTTTTTTTTCTCTCCATTGCATATGCTGTATAAACCGAGCCGTATTTTCTCCCAAATCCCCAGCATGCATCTGCTTCTGAAAGACATGTTTAATGAACTTACCATCCCAGCGATGAGAAGTTGGACCAGGACAAAGCTCCGTTAATCCAGCTGTGTGTATAATGATCTAGCAGATCCGAGGAGACTCGAGACGAACTTTATTCTGTCATTCCTGTGTTTACGCGTGAGGAACGCCTGTTAGCGCCTGCTGGGGTTATGAAGAAGGCAAAGCTTCGTGAAATAGCGTTTCTGTGAGATGGTTTATGCGGTTTTCCTCAGTCGGAAGCGAAACCACTCCTACATCACTCTCTTGCGCTCGCTCCCGTCTGATGACGTCACCCACCGGGCTTTCACCGTTCACTCCTGGAGAACACACATCCCCAGGCTTATAAATAACACAAAAAGTGCAAACTGCATTGATGCATTATGATGATTTATTCAAAGATATGACTTGACCTTATTATTGTGCTTTTCTTTCTTTTTTTGTGCATGTATAATTACATAATTCGATGTATGCAAACCTAGGATATTTATGTTTTCTTGTTTGTTCATTGTAAAAGACACAACCTTGCTTAACTTCCCTGAGCTGGGAGTTATGTATAAGTTCTGCAATAAAAAAAAAAAAAAAAAAAAAAAAAACTGGAGAACACAAAGTCTAATCATGATGTAACATTACTATTGTACTATTATTATTACAATTGTAACATTGATAACAATAACAGTCAAAAATGTATGCTTACTATTTCATATTTACTATATGTGGGCTTGATATAGGCCTAGTAATATATATATATATATATATATATGTAAGCCCATTGTTATTATTATTATTAGTAGTAGTAGTAATATTAGGGACCCTATATAATAATAAAATAACAACATAATAATTTAAATAAAGTAAATCTGGCAATACTAGTGTTTCAAAAGCAAAAAGGCTATTGGACTTATACAATTAAGTTACACTTTACTTTAAGGTATCCGTTACAGTGTAATTATACATTTATGTACTGTGAGAAATAATAATTAACTGCATTTACTATAGAGTTAGAATTAGGATTTAGGGTTAGTTGCATATAATTATGCATAATTTCCTGTTATTACTATATAGTAACTACATGTAACAAGGACACTGTAAAATAAAGTGTTACCTAAAAATATTATTAAATATATGCAAAGTGGCATCTTTTCCTAATTGCTCGTTTTTTTGTTGTTGTTGTTTTTTATATACTGCAGGCACCTTTATTTTTCTGTGACAGGTTTACATTAATAGTTTAATTTAACAGTTTTAAACAGCAGAGGATCCCCTGTGGAGAGTCACATCTACATCTTATCCTGACCCAGACAATAAATCACAAAAGTTCCCAAACACCACATTGCACTGCCATTGCATTAAAGGTACATGTTCCTCTGACTGATGTTATTATTCAGAGACTTTCACTTTCACTTCTATATAGCATATATTATTAAATGTCCCAATCACACCGCTGGTTTTACCGAGTATTAACAATTATTATTATGTTTTTTTTTTTTTAAATAGTAATGACTAACGTCGCCCTTGCATTACCTCTCAAAACCACACGGGTGCGCAGACTGAACTCCACACTTCATTACAGTGATTCAAATTAAACACATTAGAAAAGAAAAAAAAACATGCGAAATAAAAAACTTTATATTTACGTGTTAAATTATTTAATTATTTTAAAGTATATTATTTAATTTAATAATAATTTAACGAAAGTACGTCAATATAGCCTATTTAACATAGGTTAATTATTAAATTACATATAGGCCTACGTTATAAATCACGATAGAGCGTCTATATTCATACACATGAATTCCATAGGCACTACGCGACATTATATAAAATATGCTACAATATTTATAAGACTTTTATTTTGAGGGGAAACTGTGTGACATCACATCCGGTTGCCAGTTGTTGACAAAGCGCTGCCTCACTGACTGTTGTGTGAAGCGTTCTCAATCAAACTGGTGAGATATTAGATATTAATCCTGTCGTATTAAATGTCACGGTGATGCTAAGTTAATGTATTGTGTCTTAGATCAATAAGTGATCGGTGTTGATCTGCTGTCATCATCATCTTTGAGAGATTCATTAACATCAATAGTTAGCATTAGTTGATTAGTCACAGTACATGATGCTAATTGTTTTGTTTTACAAGTTTTCAAAAATGTTATGTTTACATATGTAAAGGCGTCATTATTATCAAAATAAATACGCACTAATTATTTTGCACACATTAACAGAACAGAAATCTGAAGTGTGGATTAAGTCAGGTGGTTTTGCTGTTGTTAACACATTAGAGTTTTAATGTGGATTTTTCAGAGGAGATTTTGGATTTCTCTTTATATCATTCCATATTTCTAGGAAAAAAAAGGTGTTTAAATCAGGTGGTCAGCCGTAAAACGTTAAAAATCTTAATGATCCAAAACCTTTGACTGGAAGTGTATATATTAGATAAAGTGCACTAACACTGTTTTCTTCCCACGAGAAGTGTTTTCTTTTCCTCGTTTGAGAGTTAATGGTCTGTTGTGTGTTGAAGGATATGGAGGGTTCAGCATGGCATCTCTCCCTGAAACTCCGGGACAAACCCAAGGCCATGTTCCAGTTCCCAGAGTCCGAGCCTGGAGACGTTCATCCCGGAGGATACCAGGTGTCGACGCTCAAACACCTGATCTCAGCGCAGTTATCAGACGCGCTGCCCGAGCCCGAGCTCATCGGTCAGAACATTACACACTTCCTTTCAGTCGCTGTCAATCTACATTCACACACTTCAGCCATTTATGATCAGGTCGATGGTTCGATCAGCTGAAAGGCCTTAAACCGCTCAATCGATCTGAGTGAAGTTTCAGTCAGAGACTCAGAGTTCAATTATCCGATCAGGAAGAAGCATGTAAACTCCTGAATCCGACTATTTTCTCAGTTGCATTCAAAAACACTGGCAGTGCCTTGATGCATATGTTTATTTATGTTTCATGTTTTATGAACTGGTCAGTGGATGCGATTGAATGTCAAGGTTATTATTATTATCAATAACTAAAACTATTCAAAACATGTATTTGAATTAGTGCTGGGCAACGATTAATCGCGATTAATCACATAATACAGTATATGTGTGTGTACTGTGTATAATTATTTTGTATATATAAGTACACACATATGCATAATATATATATTTAAGAAATATTTGCATGTATATATTTATACATAATTTATATTATATATAAATATTTTATATATAAATAACACATTTTTCTTATATTTATTTGTGTGTATTTATATATACAAAATAATTATACACAGTATACACACATATATTATGTAAATACAAACTTTTATTTTGAATGCGATTATCTTTGCCCAGCACTAATATTAATTTAAATAAATTAATTTGTTTAAAAAAAATTTAACAAAAAATAGAAATGTTGCCTTGAAATAAATTTGTTGAAGCACTAACATTATTAACTGTTAATAAAAAAAATGTATTAAACCTAAATAGGAATGTTAAAAAATATCTATAATAAAATTAGTACAAATTTTACTCAAATTAAAATAGAAAAAAAATAAACTTAAAACTCAGAATATTAATGGACTTGAGGATTTCCTCTGGGTTATTATCAGGACTTTGGTAATCATAACATGATGATGCTTGGACGTTTTGCTCTATTATGAATATTAATGAATATGTGAATCGTATTCGGGTCTGTGTAAACAGAATGTGTATTGTGCGTTCCCGCTGCTGTGTTTTGCAGACTTTGTGCACTGTGGCTGTGTGCTCAAGGATGATCTCACGCTGGACTCCTACGGGATCAAGTCTGGATCCACACTGCACATCATCAAGAAGACGTGGCCGGAGCCGGAGGTCAAGCCTGGTGCGTGAGGATCTGACCTCGAGTGAGGGATTACGGGATCTGTGAGGTTCATCAGTGCTGATGTTTCTCGTGTTCCTCTTCACACAGAGCCGGTGAACAGATCTGCAGCGGCTCGAGAGTTCAGGATGCTCCAGGCCGGGCTGATCTCCAACTCAGCGTACAGAGAAGCGGTCGGTACACACTACAACACTTCAGCCTGTTCACTCAGCATTTGAGTTCAAGGGATAGTTCACTCATAGTTACTCACCCTCAAGCCATCCTACGTGTATATGATATTCTTCTTTCAGATGATCACAATCAAAATTAAAAAATGTCCTGGCTCTTCCAAGCTTTATAACGGCAGTGAATGGCTGTTTCTGTTTTGAAGTCCATAAAAGTGCATCTGTCCATCATAAAAGTGCATATATCCCTGATAAAAGTGCATCTATCCCTGATAAAAGTGCATCTATCCCTGATAAAAGTGCATCTATCCCTGATAAAAGTGCATCTATCCATCATAAAAGTGCATCTGTCCATCATAAAAGTGCATCTATCCATCATAAAAGTGCATCTATCCATCATAAAAGTGCATCTATCCATCATAAAAGTGCATCTATCCATCATAAAAGTGCATCTGTCCATCATAAAAGTGCATCTATCCATCATAAAAGTGCATCTATCCCTGATAAAAGTGCATCTGTCCATCATAAAAGTGCATCTATCCATCATAAAAGTGCATCTATCCATCATAAAAGTGCATCTATGCATCTATCCATCATAAAAGTGCATCTATCCATCATAAAAGTGCATCTGTCCATCATAAAAGTGCATCTATCCATCATAAAAGTGCATCTATCCATCATAAAAGTGCATCTATCCATCATAAAAGTGCATCTGTCCATCATAAAAGTGCATCTATCCATCATAAAAGTGCATCTATCCCTGATAAAAGTGCATCTATCCACGATAAAAGTGCATCTATCCCTCATAAAAGTTTATCTATCCCTGATAAAAGTGCATCTATCACTGATAAAAGTGCATCTATCCCTGATAAAAGTGCATCTATCCATCATAAAAGTGCATCTATCCCTGATAAAAGTGCATCTGTCCATCATAAAAGTGCATCTATCCATCATAAAAGTGCATCTATCCATCATAAAAGTGCATCTATCCATCATAAAAGTGCATCTATGCATCTATCCATCATAAAAGTGCATCTATCCATCATAAAAGTGCATCTGTCCATCATAAAAGTGCATCTATCCATCATAAAAGTGCATCTATCCATCATAAAAGTGCATCTATCCATCATAAAAGTGCATCTGTCCATCATAAAAGTGCATCTATCCCTGATAAAAGTGCATCTATCCACGATAAAAGTGCATCTATCCCTCATAAAAGTTTATCTATCCCTGATAAAAGTGCATCTATCCCTGATAAAAGTGCATCTATCCATCATAAAAGTGCATCTGTCCATCATAAAAGTGCATCTATCCATCATAAAAGTGCATCTATCCATCATAAAAGTGCATCTATCCATCATAAAAGTGCATCTATCCATCATAAAAGTGCATTTATCCATCATAAAAGTGCATCTATCCCTGATAAAAGTGCATCTGTCCATCATAAAAGTGCATCTATCCATCATAAAAGTGCATCTATCCCTGATAAAAGTGCATCTATCCATCATAAAAGTGCATCTATCCATCATAAAAGTGCATCTATCCATCATAAAAGTGCATCTGTCCATCATAAAAGTGCATCTATCCATCATAAAAGTGCATCTATCCCTGATAAAAGTGCATCTATCCATGATAAAAGTGCATCTATCCCTCATAAAAGTTTATCTATCCCTGATAAAAGTGCATCTATCCATCATAAAAGTGCATCTATCCATCATAAAAGTGCATTTATCCATCATAAAAGTGCATCTATCCCTGATAAAAGTGCATCTGTCCATCATAAAAGTGCATCTATCCATCATAAAAGTGCATCTATCCCTGATAAAAGTGCATCTATCCATCATAAAAGTGCATCTATCCATCATAAAAGTGCATCTATCCATCATAAAAGTGCATCTGTCCATCATAAAAGTGCATCTATCCATCATAAAAGTGCATCTATCCCTGATAAAAGTGCATCTATCCACGATAAAAGTGCATCTATCCCTCATAAAAGTTTATCTATCCCTGATAAAAGTGCATCTATCCCTCATAAAAGTGCATCTATCCCTGATAAAAGTGCATCTATCCATCATAAAAGTGCATCTGTCCATCATAAAAGTGCATCTATCCATCATAAAAGTGCATTTATCCATCATAAAAGTGCATCTATCCCTGATAAAAGTGCATCTATCCATCATAAAAGTGCATCTGTCCATCATAAAAGTGCATCTATCCATCATAAAAGTGCATTTATCCATCATAAAAGTGCATCTATCCCTGATAAAAGTGCATCTGTCCATCATAAAAGTGCATCTATCCATCATAAAAGTGCATCTATCCCATAAAAGTGCATCTATCCATCATAAAAGTGCATCTATCCATCATAAAAGTGCATCTGTCCATCATAAAAGTGCATCTGTCCATCATAAAAGTGCATCTATCCCTGATAAAAGTGCATCTATCCATCATAAAAGTGCATCTATCCATCATAAAAGTGCATCTATCACAAAAGTTATTCTCAAATCAGTGAGGCTCAGGTCAATCAGTTTCAAAAATAACTGTTTCAAAAATTCAAAATCTTAACTGAAAGAAAACAAGTTGACAAAAAGATTGAATCCAATATTTGGTGATGATTTTTGTTAAAATACAAGGCATAGATTTCTCCTGTTTTGAGGGAGAAATAAAAAAAGTCATTTTGTAACCACTAGGTATAAATGGATATATACAAATATATACTGGATAGACAGCTTTGTATTCCCTAGTTGCTTATTACAGTATTTTCGGACATCATTTATTACTTACTTGTATTATGCTTTTCATTTGGATATGTTTAGACAAGATCAAGGACTATTTCACCATGGTTGATTTGTGACCATTTGTTTTTAAAAGTCCTTTTCTAATCATGTCTACAATTGTTTTTGTTCATATAGCAAGTGTATGTGCGTTCATACACTACCAGTAATGTTGTACTGCTTAATAAAGCAGTTAATCATGCTCTCGTGTGTTTTCAGGTGTATAAGATGCTGGCTAATAAAGAGTCGCTGGAGCAGATTATCGCGGCCTCACCTGGACTCAGCTCAGATCCCGTAGCTTTAGGTTTGTTGGCTTTGAAACGCATTAACGCTCATGGACGGAGAATCATGCGACTCTCATCAGCTCCTTCGTTTTGCAGGTGTGCTCCAGGATAAAGATCTGTTCGTTCAGTTCACAGACCCGAACCTGCTGGACACGTGAGTGTCCTCCAAACACACAGGGCTCTGTCATACACTCGGTGCAATGCAGCGCCGGGCAAATGCATTTGTTACAATGCAAGTGTGTTTTGCTAGTTTCATCCCGACACAGTTTTCATTTTCACGTCCTGCGCCACGTTGTGCGTTCATCTGTGGCCCATGCATATATAATGACATGTTTGTGCAGGCCCCAGTGAAGTGTGATTCTAAAAAGGCAGAGAGAGAGAGAAAAGTCGTGAATTAAATTAAATCAAGGTAGCCTAATACCCCAATGAAAACCGCCACTTGCCTAATAATGAAAAAACGAAACTTGCATTAACACTTGCTTGGTTAATTGACACCCTATTATCCTAAATAGACTACTTAAAGCAAGGAAATGTTGCTCTTATTGAAGTAATGTAATAGTTGAATGACAGTGGATTATGAAGTCGCCAAAACGTAAAAGAAAGCCCAACTGGACGCAGGATCAGTTACTGCTGCTGGCCCAGCTGGTGCTGAAAAAAAAAAAAAAAGGCGCTGGTGTGCGCTACAATCCTTTGTGAATAGGTCTTATGGCGCTTTTCCACTGCTGGTACGGCTCGGTTCGGCTCGGTACGGTTCGACTCGCTTCGCTTTTCCACTGTGTGGTACGACTCGACTCGGTACGGCACGGCTCGGTTCGCTTTAGCTCGGTTGCTTTTCCACCGCAGTTAGTACCCCTTCAAAGTGGGTGGGACTGATCGTTATTTTGTCCCTACACTGTTGTAGGTCCGGTGATAGCCGTGTGCGGCTAAGAGCTGAGCTACTTCTTGGAACACTTTTTCATTCCGTTTTGCCCCATCCAGCTCTCGCTGGATCCGCTCCTCGGCAACCAACGAGAGGAACGTCTGCACCTCGTCCACTGACCACGATTCAGCCATTTCTTTTTAAAGTTTAAAAAACAGATGCTAGCGCGTTGGCTGTTGTCTACTGGTTATTTAAATCTAGCGGGTTTAGTGTCCAATGACGCTGGTAGTGACGATTCTGTCTGACCAATCAGTGATCTGCAGTGTTTTTACGTCACATTTTAGTACCGGTACGGTACGCTTGGAACCTCAACAGACCAGGTACCATTTAAAGCGAGCCGAAGCGAGCCGTACCGTACCGGACCATGCAGTGGAAAAGCACCACAAGTGAGCCGTACCGAACCGAACCGTACCGTACTATGCAGTGGAAAAGCGCCATTAGTGAGTTAGGAGTCCTCTCGACTTCTTTTAAGCTGTCCCAGACTTAGCTGCTACTTTTAGGGCTAAAATGCTTCGTGAATTACTCTTAGTGAAAAAAAATTAGGAGTCCTAAAGTTAGGAGTGACACGCAATTCTTTGTGAATACGACCCCTGGTGTGTGTTCAGGCGCATTGTTGGAGCGCTGCTATTTTGAGGAACTGAAATAGACTGACTTTAGACCAGGTTTCAGTCAATGGCGCAATAGTTTTATTGTTGTTTAAAGTGCGCGTTAGTAATATGAGCCTATAGGCGGTTCCACAACGCGCGCGAACACTCTGCTTTTCACACACACACACACACACACACACACACACACACACACACACACACACTGCTTATTATACACTTTTTAACTTTATCCTTCTCCTCATTGAAAACTTGACTGAGTGCCTAGGACCTGCTTTTCGCTTATTATACACACTCTGCTTATTATACACACTGCTTATTAGACACACAGGGACGTGCAGCAGCACACACACATGCCAAATATTAAAAATGAAAGGATTACAATGTAAAAGAGTAATATTGTTTACATAAAGATATGGTGGAATCCGGCTTGTCCCGTAGATGGTCTCACTTTAACCACACACACACACACACACACTTACAAATTTACAGGTACAATATGTAGGAATTTTGTAATAAAATATCCAAAAATCACTTGCACAGTGTGATATATTTCCTGCAGTTGTGTACTTAAAATATCCCAAAAGTCTCCAAAGATTTTTTATTTCAGAGAAATTCCAATTTTAAATAAGTGGCCGTCCCGGAAAAAAATGTCGCCTGTCAATGACGCAATATCCGCGCTTTCCTCGGTTTCCGCTCGTACGGCCATAGCCATGACGTAACCATGGCGACAGACGCTGACAACTAGAGCGTAACGTTTAGCGGCACGCTGTTGTTGTGCGAGATACATGCGAGATACATAGGCCTTTATGACGTGACAGATCAATCATTATGCATATGTTGATTCACCTCAAAAACTATCAAGTGATCGTTATGCTGATGAAAATTCACTGTTATATTGCGCTTTGTACTTTGGTAATGCTTTTTATCACTTGTGTTTTGACTGAGATTATGGCAGTGCAATTAAATACAATCGGATATTTGTTGTTAAACAATATTTAGCCATTACTTGCAAATGTTCATTCAAATTTACTTTGAGTACGATTGGTTTGAACACGTAAAACAACACGGCATTAACCATAAACACGTAAAACTGCTCAGCATTAACCCAACAAATCATTTGAAAAATAGCTGTAACAGGATAATTTAGCATAACATTTCGCGTTCCTTGCAGTTAATTCATTATGGTGACATTAAATATTGCGATCAGACGATAAGTACCTCATCCGTGATCATGATTCATTAATTCCATAACATCTCTGGATGGTGAAAACGACATCTCCCATCGTTCAACTCTCCCTCGTAGCGTCACCAAGCTTCGCCTTTGTTATTGTTGGTAACTGCGCCCTCTTGTGGCGAAAAATTCCTACATATTGTACCTTTAACCTCGCGCATGAGCAGATCCGTTACGCCCAAAACACACCCATTACTCATTAAGGGTGCTCTCACACTGGGCTCGTTTGCTTTGCGTTGGTCTAGTTTCACACTCAACTTGATTCTATCGAACCCTGGTGCGTTTGCGTGCATCTTACGTCATTGCAAAGTCCACATTCACGCGAATCGCTGCACGGCCCGAGTGCAACCGAACTCACAGCGCCTCCTCCCGGTGTGCGCACCCGGGTCCCCATGACAGCGGACCCGGGCCCGTTCCGGACTAAACTGCCAGTGTGAAAGCACCCTAAGAGAATAGAGACGACCCTTTTAGATCATGCGCCGGGAGCACCGACCATTTTTACCGTCGTTAAACCAGCAAAAGCGGATTCATACGTGTCTTGCACCGTGCGCTTTAGACCATGAACTTAGATCATTAAAATAGGGCTTTAGGAGTCGCACGCTTCAGTGAACATGATCTCACCTGCCTCTCTCTGTGTGTGTGTGTGTGTGTGTGTGTGTGTGCTCCAGATTGATCCGCTCTCACCCGGCATTGGTGAACGCCATCGTCCTGGTCCTGCACTCGGTGACCAGCAGCATCTCCAGCCAGTCCGGCTCGTCTCGCAACGCATCGGCCAGTTCCTACAGCGAAATGCCAGGTGAACTACAGCTTATAGATGAAACTGTGACAATGCTGGTGAAGTTCACTGCGTCTGATGATGTTCACTGCGTCTGATGATGTTCACTGCGTCTGATGATGTTCACTGCGTCTGATGATGTTCACTGCGTCTGATGATGTTCACTGCGTCTGATGATGTTCACTGCGTCTGATGATGATCACTGCGTCTGATGATGTTCACTGCGTCTGGTGATGTTCACTGCGTCTGGTGATGTTCACTGCGTCTGGTGATGTTCACTGCGCCTGATGATGTTCACTGCGCCTGATGATGTTCACTGCGTCTGGTGATGTTCACTGCGTCTGGTGATGTTCACTGCGTCTGATGATGTTCACTGCGTCTGATGATGTTCACTGCGCCTGGTGAAGTTCACTGCGTCTGATGATGTTCACTGCGTCTGATGATGTTCACTGCGTCTGATGATGTTCACTGCGTCTGATGATGTTCACTGCGCCTGGTGAAGTTCACTGCGTCTGATGATGTTCACTGCGTCTGGTGATGTTCACTGCGTCTGATGATGTTCACTGCGTCTGATGATGTTCACTGCGTCTGATGATGTTCACTGCGTCTGATGATGTTCACTGCGTCTGGTGATGTTCACTGCGTCTGGTGATGTTCACTGCGTCTGATGATGTTCACTGCGTCTGATGATGTTCACTGCGTCTGATGATGTTCACTGCGTCTGGTGATGTTCACTGCGTCTGATGATGTTCACTGCGTCTGATGTTCACTGCGTCTGGTGATGTTCACTGCGTCTGATGATGTTCACTGCGTCTGATGATGTTCACTGCGTCTGATGATGTTCACTGCGTCTGGTGATGTTCACTGCGTCTGATGATGTTCACTGCGTCTGATGATGTTCACTGCGTCTGGTGATGTTCACTGCGTCTGATGATGTTCACTGCGTCTGATGATGTTCACTGCGTCTGGTGATGTTCACTGCGTCTGGTGATGTTCACTGCGTCTGATGATGTTCACTGCGTCTGATGATGTTCACTGCGTCTGATGATGTTCACTGCGTCTGATGATGTTCACTGCGTCTGATGATGTTCACTGCGTCTGATGATGTTCACTGCGTCTGATGATGTTCACTGCGTCTGATGATGTTCACTGAGTCTGATGGCGTCTGATGATGTTCACTGCGTCTGATGATGTTCACTGCGTCTGGTGATGTTCACTGCGTCTGATGATGTTCACTGCGTCTGGTGATGTTCACTGCGTCTGGTGATGTTCACTGCGTCTGATGATGTTCACTGCGTCTGGTGATGTTTACTGCGTCTGGTGATGTTCACTGCGTCTGATGATGTTCACTGCGTCTGATGATGTTCACTGCGTCTGGTGATGTTTACTGCGTCTGGTGATGTTCACTGCGTCTGATGATGTTCACTGCGTCTGGTGATGTTCACTGCGTCTGGTGTTGTTCACTGCGTCTGATGATGTTCACTGCGTCTGGTGATGTTCACTGCGTCTGATGATGTTCACTGCGTCTGGTGATGTTCACTGCGTCTGATGATGTTCACTGCGTCTGGTGATGTTCACTGCGTCTGATGATGTTCACTGCGTCTGATGATGTTCACTGCGTCTGGTGATGTTCACTGCGTCTGATGATGTTCACTGCGTCTGATGGCGTCTGATGATGTTCACTGCGTCTGATGATGTTCACTGCGTCTGGTGATGTTCACTGCGTCTGATGTTCACTGCGTCTGATGTTCACTGCGTCTGGTGATGTTCACTGCGTCTGATGATGTTCACTGCGTCTGATGATGTTCACTGCGTCTGATGATGTTCACTGCGTCTGGTGATGTTCACTGCGTCTGGTGATGTTCACTGCGTCTGGTGATGTTCACTGCGTCTGGTGATGTTCACTGCGTCTGATGATGTTCACTGCGTCTGGTGATGTTCACTGCGTCTGGTGATGTTCACTGCGTCTGGTGATGTTCACTGCGTCTGATGTTCACTGCGTCTGATGTTCACTGCGTCTGGTGATGTTCACTGCGTCTGGTGATGTTCACTGCGTCTGGTGATGTTCACTGCGTCTGATGTTCACTGCGTCTGATGTTCACTGCGTCTGGTGATGTTCACTGCGTCTGATGATGTTCACTGCGTCTGATGATGTTCACTGCGTCTGATGATGTTCACTGCGTCTGATGATGTTCACTGCGTCTGATGATGTTCACTGCGTCTGATGATGTTCACTGCGTCTGGTGATGTTCACTGCGTCTGGTGATGTTCACGGCGTCTGGTGATGTTCACTGCGTCTGCTGATGTTCACTGCGTCTGCTGATGTTCACTGCGTCTGGTGATGTTCACTGCGTCTGGTGATGTTCACGGCGTCTGGTGATGTTCACTGCGTCTGATGATGTTCACTGCGTCTGCTGATGTTCACTGCGTCTGCTGATGTTCACTGCGTCTGGTGATGTTCACTGCGTCTGATGATGTTCACTGCGTCTGATGATGTTCACTGCGTCTGCTGATGTTCACTGCGTCTGCTGATGTTCACTGCGTCTGGTGATGTTCACTGCGTCTGATGATGTTCACTGCGTCTGATGATGTTCACTGCGTCTGCTGATGTTCACTGCGTCTGCTGATGTTCACTGCGTCTGGTGATGTTCACTGCGTCTGATGATGTTCACTGCGTCTGGTGATGTTCACTGCGTCTGGTGATGTTCACTGCGTCTGGTGATGTTCACTGCGTCTGCTGATGTTCACTGCGTCTGGTGATGTTCACTGCGTCTGATGATGTTCACTGCGTCTGATGATGTTCACTGCGTCTGCTGATGTTCACTGCGTCTGGTGATGTTCACTGCGTCTGATGATGTTCACTGCGTCTGATGATGTTCACTGCGTCTGATGATGTTCACTGCGTCTGGTGATGTTCACTGCGTCTGGTGATGTTCACTGCGTCTGATGATGTTCACTGCGTCTGGTGATGTTCACTGCGTCTGGTGATGTTCACTGCGTCTGATGATGTTCACTGCGTCTGGTGATGTTCACTGCGTCTGGTGATGTTCACTGCGTCTGATGATGTTCACTGCGTCTGGTGATGTTCACTGCGTCTGGTGATGTTCACTGCGTCTGATGATGTTCACTGCGTCTGGTGATGTTCACTGCGTCTGGTGATGTTCACTGCGTCTGGTGATGTTCACTGCGTCTGGTGATGTTCACTGCGTCTGATGATGTTCACTGCGTCTGATGATGTTCACTGCGTCTGATGATGTTCACTGCGTCTGGTGATGTTCACTGCGTCTGGTGATGTTCACTGCGTCTGATGATGTTCACTGCGTCTGATGATGTTCACTGCGTCTGATGATGTTCACTGCGTCTGGTGATGTTCACTGCGTCTGCTGATGTTCACTGCGTCTGCTGATGTTCACTGCGTCTGCTGATGTTCACTGCGTCTGATGATGTTCACTGCGTCTGCTGATGTTCACTGCGTCTGGTGATGTTCACTGCGTCTGATGATGTTCACTGCGTCTGATGATGTTCACTGCGTCTGGTGATGTTCACTGCGTCTGATGATGTTCACTGCGTCTGGTGATGTTCACTGCGTCTGCTGATGTTCACTGCGTCTGGTGATGTTCACTGCGTCTGATGATGTTCACTGCGTCTGATGATGTTCACTGCGTCTGCTGATGTTCACTGCGTCTGATGATGTTCACTGCGTCTGATGATGTTCACTGCGCCTGGTGATGTTCACTGCGTCTGATGATGTTCACTGCGTCTGATGATGTTCACTGCGTCTGGTGATGTTCACTGCGTCTGGTGATGTTCACTGCGTCTGATGATGTTCACTGCGTCTGGTGATGTTCACTGCGTCTGGTGATGTTCACTGCGTCTGATGATGTTCACTGCGTCTGCTGATGTTCACTGCGTCTGGTGATGTTCACTGCGTCTGATGATGTTCACTGCGTCTGATGATGTTCACTGCGTCTGGTGATGTTCACTGCGTCTGATGATGTTCACTGCGTCTGGTGATGTTCACTGCGTCTGATGATGTTCACTGCGTCTGGTGATGTTCACTGCGTCTGATGATGTTCACTGCGTCTGGTGATGTTCACTGCGTCTGATGATGTTCACTGCGTCTGATGATGTTCACTGCGTCTGCTGATGTTCACTGCGTCTGATGATGTTCACTGCGTCTGATGATGTTCACTGCGTCTGATGATGTTCACTGCGTCTGATGATGTTCACTGCGTCTGATGATGTTCACTGCGTCTGGTGATGTTCACTGCGTCTGATGATGTTCACTGCGTCTGATGATGTCATCTGCTCATTGTTCTTCATGTTTTGTGTGTGTGACAGGAGGTTTTCTGTTCGAGGGCATGTCTGATGATGATGAGGATTTCCAGCCTGTACGTTTTATCCCCCTCTTCAGTCACATTGTATAAAATCGTATATTATTATTTTATTTATCATAGTTATGATTTTTTTTTTATTGTTAGTACAATTATATTAAGGAGAATTGAACATTTTATCATAGTAAGGCCATTTGTATTACTAGTAAAATTATAGTAAGGAGAATTTGAAGTATAATTACTGTAATATTTTGGTAATGGGGATTTTTTTTTATTAGTATTGTAATATTTAAAAGAGGGGATTTTATTATATTAATATAGTTAAAATGTTTTTTATAATAAATATTATGGTCATTCTTTTTTATTCTTAGTTATATAGTAAGTAGAATTTTAAATAATATTAGTAATATAATAAAGAGAATATTATTATAGTAATATAATAGGAAGAGGCATTTTAATTAGTATTATAGTGATAAAGAATTTTTTTTTATGATTGTTGTATTTTGGTATACAGTATATTGTATAATGATAGTAAGAATAAATCTGTGCATGTTGTTTAAAGCATGGAAACCGAGCCAGACATCAGAGACCGTTTGCAGCGTCGAGACCGACGACTCTGGGTCCCAGTGGAGCAACCGGGCCTCGACCCATCACTCAGAGCGAGCTAGCATCAGCCCTAGCTTTAGCCAGCACCCCCGAGGCCAGCACTCCGGTCAGACACACACACACTCACACACACACACACACACACTCGACCCATCACTCAGAGCGAGCTAGCATCAGCCCTAGCTTTAGCCAGCACCCCCGAGGCCAGCACTCTGGTCAGACACACACACACTAATGCTCTCTCTCCTCTTTGCTGCAGGACATGTCCTCTGTTGGGCCGTCAGACACACACACACACACACACACACACTAATGCTCTCTCTCCTCTTTGCTGCAGGACATGTCCTCTGTTGGGCCGTCAGACACACACACACACACACTAATGCTCACTCTCGTCTATAGGACATGTCTTCTGTTGGGCCGTCAGACACACACACACACACACTAATGCTCACTCTCGTCTATAGGACATGTCTTCTGTTGTGCCGTCAGACACACACACACACACACACACACTAATGCTCACTCTCGTCTATAGGACATGTCTTCTGTTTGGCCGTCAGACACACACACACACACACACACACACTAATGCTCACTCTCGTCTATAGGACATGTCTTCTGTTGGGCCGTCACACACACACACACACACACACACACACTAATGCTCACTCTCGTCTATAGGACATGTCTTCTGTTGTGCCGTCAGACACACACACACACACACACACACTAATGCTCACTCTCGTCTATAGGACATGTCTTCTGTTGGGCCGTCAGACACACACACACACACACACACACACACACACTAATGCTCACTCTCGTCTATAGGACATGTCTTCTGTTTGGCCGTCAGACACACACACACACACACACACACACTAATGCTCACTCTCGTCTATAGGACATGTCTTCTGTTGGGCCGTCACACACACACACACACACACACACACACTAATGCTCACTCTCGTCTATAGGACATGTCTTCTGTTGGGCCGTCAGACACACACACACACACACACACTAATGCTCACTCTCGTCTATAGGACATGTCTTCTGTTTGGCCGTCAGACACACACACACACACACACACACACACACTAATGCTCACTCTCGTCTATAGGACATGTCTTCTGTTTGGCCGTCAGACACACACAGACACACACACACTAATGCTCACTCTCGTCTATAGGACATGTCTTCTGTTGGGCCGTCAGACACACACACACACACACACACTAATGCTCACTCTCGTCTATAGGACATGTCTTCTGTTTGGCCGTCAGACACACACACACACACACACACACACACACTAATGCTCACTCTCGTCTATAGGACATGTCTTCTGTTTGGCCGTCAGAGACACACACACACACACACACACACACACACACACACACACACTAATGCTCACTCTCGTCTATAGGACATGTCTTCTGTTTGGCCGTCAGACACACACACACACACACACACACACACACACACTAATGCTCACTCTCGTCTGTAGGACATGTCTTCTGTTTGGCCGTCAGACACACACACACACACACACACACACACACACACACACACTAATGCTCACTCTCGTCTATAGGACATGTCTTCTGTTTGGCCGTCAGACACACACACACACACACACTAATGCTCACTCTCGTCTATAGGACATGTCTTCTGTTGGGCCGTCACACACACACACACACACACACACACACTAATGCTCTCTCTCTCTGTGCTGCAGGACATGTCCTCTGGCGCTCCGGTCAGCAACAGTCTCCTCACTCAGGCTCTTCAACAAGCCTTACAGGCGTCTGGCGTGAGCTCGCTCCAGGTGCCAACAGAACAACACACTACTGGGGACGCATTTCACTATACACACAGTCAAACCAACATTTCTCACATTATCACAGTTTATTCGCTATAAAATAAGCGAATGTTATCTATAATTGCTTAGAAAATCAGCATTTTGCAGTGGCTGCTGCTTACACGTGTGTGTGTGTGTGTGTGTGTGTGTGTGTGTGTGTGTGTGTGTGTGTGTGCGTGCTGCAGGGCCGCTGGCAGACACAGATGCAGCAGCTCAGGGATATGGGCATCCAGGACGAGAGTCTGGCTCTGCGAGCACTAACGGCCACGAACGGGGACCTGCAGTCGGCACTCGAGATCATCTTCTCTGGAGGACTGTGACCGGCCCAGTTTTCTTGTTCTTTTTTATTACTTTTCACTGAAATAATAAATAAAAAAAGTTGTATCAAATTGTATTTAAGTTTAAGTGAGACTGCATGAGTGAATGAGTGTTTGATTAGGCCTGTCTGGTGACGTCAGTATATGTCCACTAGGTGGCGCTGTGAGACAATTTAAGGGAATCCAGTGTGAAAAATATGAAACTCCTCCAAAAGTGCATACACATAAATCTGAACTACCAACTCAATATCAATCTTCATTTTGGATAATTAAAATTAATATAATATAATGTAATTCTTATACTTTAAAGTTCTTAGGGACAGTTTTAAATCACCAAAACTCAAAGGCTGTAAATGTTTTTTTTAAATAATTATTATAGTAGCACGAGAATAATAATTATTACTAATACAGTAATACAATAAGGATATTATTAGTATGGATAATGTTTTATTAGTAATTTAACATTAAAATATTGTCCATATATTGTATATGGAGAAATAATTATTATTGTTGTACTTTTATACACACACACATTTATACAGTTACAATTGAAATGATTCAAACCCCATTGCAAATCAGGTTTATTGGCAAAATTTACAGACTTCAAGCTGTTTGCAATGAACAAATCAAACAAAAGTAATTAAAATAGGTCAACACAACAAATGTTTCAAGTGATTTTCCCAAATGTAACTATAAATGCAACTTTTCATGATTTTTGCAGTTTCAAAATTATTCAGCCCCCTGAATAGAATCCCTCACAACAGCACAAATCTGCAAAAAAGGTGTTGTCTCAAGCCACCTGATGCAAGTAATCAAGGGCTTCATTAGTCACACCAGGTGTGCTTGAGCTAGAACACACACAATATCTGAACTGGCGAGGTTTGTTGAGTGTCACATTTGACTGCAAGTTAGAAATATGGCTAAGTCAAAAGAATGGTCCAAAAAGTTAAAGGGGTGTTTAAAGTTTAATGCCCTTTTCACAAGATGTCAAATAAGACTCTGATGTCACAGATATGTTTATATAGCATGTTAAAGCTGTCACTTTTTGAGGGTGAGCAAAAACTCACCGGTTTTGTGTCTGTCCCTTTAAATGCAAATGAGCTGCTGCTCCCGGCACAGGGGGCGGAGCTTCAAGAGCCCACCACTATTTGCCAGGGTTGATTTTGTTATAACTGTTAGCCTTTTATGTTCAAACCGGAGTCAGAGAGATTTGAAACATCTCGCGGTACGGATGTACCAATACAAGTAAAACATCTCCAGTTAACTAGCAGAGCATTCGTTTCGTTCGTTTGTTAAATAAGAGCCGATCTAGCGCTAACATGTGTTGTTTTTTTAATCAAGTGATCATGTGATCGTTGCCTCTGCGATCAGTGGCGCGGATACAGTGTTCTGTTGTGTCTTCACTCAGACGCGCGCTTCAATCCGTTGCGGAGATTCTCTATTCATTCCAGTGAAATCGCAAAACAAAATGCAAACAAATGCGTCCCTGCTTGATATACAACCACTGATAAACATGAAAATGCACTTCCGAATGCGTCTCATTTTCAAACCAAACTGACGCCCATGGCGGGGCTTATGTACATTTTAGTGTTAGTGATGTCACTAACCCCGGGAGGAATGTTGTGTAGTTCTACCAGCCGTTTGTTGTAGTCCTTAAAAAGTGATTTCTGTAAAAGAAAATATCTCCCTTTGCTTTGAACTTTGAGCGTCGTAACTTTACAGAAGTTGTTTATCCTCTTACAGCAACATTACACACTAACTACAGCTAGAA
Organism: Rhinichthys osculus; assembly: GCA_029959095.1. Classification (NCBI taxonomy): domain Eukaryota; kingdom Metazoa; phylum Chordata; class Actinopteri; order Cypriniformes; family Leuciscidae; genus Rhinichthys; species Rhinichthys osculus. The sequence goes on from JARWKJ010000006.1 coordinate 52,242,539, forward strand.
AAGTGAAATCATAATCAACCGCCCCTTTAAGAGAAGGTATCATCCCCTTCACAAACAAGGAACAGGAAACAAAGATAGTGAAGGCACTCAATGTTCCTGGAGACACCGTTGGAAGCAGAGTTCTGAGGTAAAGGATCAGTGGTTCCTCTCCCTGGACGGGCAGAAGAAGAAGACATCAACGACTGCAACCAGACTTGTAAGAAGGCTGGTTCAGAGTAACCCTGGAGTGACTGAGGAGACCTGAAGACAGGCGAGGCCACACTGAGGTCCAGCTGCACAGTGAAGCCTGTACTAAACGCTTCACAACTCCAGCAATACGCCTCTACTGACACAAAAGCACAAGAAAAGTCAGCTCCGATTTGTTCAAACTCGTATAAATAAGCCACAGACGTTTTGGGATTCTGTTCTGTGTGAAACAAAACTGCAGCTTTTCGACCCTGTGGATCAGGTGTGTCTGAGGAGGAAGAATGAAGCATGAGCTGATAAGAACACGGTCTACAGTTCAGCATGTGGATCGTGATGCTCTGCGGCTGATCTATATCCTCCGGCTAAATTTCCCAAGTAAAATGTCCTTGTGACTGTTACACTCCTCCAACACACACACATCTCCCGCTGGGGTAAACTGCACCGAGTGGTTGAATGCGCTTACTCGATCCGCCATGTTTTTTGTTTTGAAAATTGTCTTATTTTACCCAGAATGCATTGCAGTGTAGTCCTACTTAAGATAGTCAGAGTCTGAAGTGCTTTGTGCAACGGTCTGATTTAGATGTCTATCTGAAGTCTGGCTATCTACTATCTCAGCCATAGTCAAAGTCTATCTTTGTGAAACCGGCCCCAGGAGATCCTGGGAGAAACGTCATGCCGTCAGTGAGGATGCTGAAGCTTGGACCTTCAACCGGACAACGATCCCAGGCATCCCTCAGACTCCAGATCGCAGAAGATTAATACAGTGGCATCCGCGTGTCCATTGCCCTTCAAATTGCGCAAATTGGAAATTGAAAATGCGCACGATGGAATACGTCAATTTCGCAAAAAACTCCCGTTTATAACAAAAAACGTTTTTCGGGCGATTCGAAAAGGAATATTTTGCAAAACTGCAATGGAAACAGTTTTTGCGCATTTACAGCCGCCTGACGTAGATGACCTGATGACGCGGTGTGTTTGGACAGAAGACGAGACGGAGTTCTTTATTAAATGCATAAAAGACAAAAGAATTACAGGAATACTGGATTCTAAACCTCAAAGAAATGCCACAATCACGAGCTCGCAGCAGAAATGAGGAGAAACACAGAGAAACTCCTCATATGAGCCTCTTTCCTGGCTATTAAAGCTCGGATAACACACACGTCTCCTTCCATTAATAATAACAATGTCTAGTGCGGCGGCTGAGATATAAACATACCAACGCCCGTTGATGATGTTTGGAACGACTTATCGCGAGAGGAAAAAATGACGCATCACATCGGTTGAAACGCTGGCATTTCGCAATCGTTTTTTATCGATATTTAGAGAGAGAGAAAAAAATCGCAAAAGTTTTGCGCAAATCTGCAATGAAAACGCGCCTACAGTCACATGACTAAAACCCCAGTATATCTCTGGTGGGATTTGAAGGGCGTTTCAGCAGCAAACCCAAGAGTCTCCCTGAGCTGGAGGCCGGCTCATGAGGACCGGATCCCTCAGAAGCTGCGGTCGATTACACATCTCGCTCCAGCAGCTCAACAGCAGACGGCTGCTCGACTCACTGCTAATGATGCTTGCCATGAAGGGTGAATCATTTTGAGACTGCAGAAGTCATTAAAAGTTGCATTTTCAGTTGAATTTGGGGAAACCACTATTTCAATTACTCTCGTTTGATGAACAGCTGAAATATATATATATATTTGTCACATTCTACATCTTTAAGCAACATAAATGTATTATTTCTTTTTTTTGATATTTGGGTGAAATATGGCAGACATGTTTGTGTGATTCATTCAACCATCATGCTATCTACGGTTCCACTTTCAGGTCCTGTAAACTCAAGCTCTTCAGTGCAGGAACATTAGAAACATCCTCCTAATCCCGTCTCGAGTGCAGAAGAGAAGAGAAGAGCAGAAGAGAAGAAGAGAAGAGAAGAGAAGAGAAGAGAAGAGAAGAGAAGAGAAGAGAAGAGAAGAGAAGAAGAGAAGAGAAAGAGAAGAGAAGAGAAGAGAAGAGAAGAGAAGAAGAAGAGAAGAGCTTGAGCGGATGGTCCTGCAACAGAAGCGTAGCTCTCGTCTCTGTCCGCCGGAGAAACACGAGCGGCGATCTGTCATCAGCCTCGCTTTATAGCGCTGTGTGTGAACAGCTTTTGTACAGGAGAGTCTCTAAACACAGCTGGACACACACTGTCACTCACACTCACTCACTCACACACACACTGTCACACACACACACGCAGTCACTCACACACACACTCACACACTCTCTCAGACACACACTGTCGCTCACACACACACACACACACACACACTCATACACATTTGAATGAATGAGATCGCACCTTTTGTACAGGAGGAGTCTCTAAACAGCTGGACACACACACACACATTTACACGCACGCACACACTCACTCACACACACTCACAGACATGTGAATGAGATCTCACCTTTTGTACAGGAGGAGTCTCTAAACACAGCTGGACACACCTCACACACACACACACACCTGCATGTCATTTCCTGAAGCCGTTTGGTTCGCATCTGCTCCACTGCCCCGGTAAAGACTCCTGCACACCGGATCCACACACTGACTCGGGCCTGTGTGCGACTTCCAGTTACGACCGGAAACACAAGAGCACCGCCTCTTCAGAGAGTTGCTATGGAGACCGCTTTC
>JARWKJ010000006.1:52250392-52262892 GCA_029959095.1 Rhinichthys osculus
ATTCTTCTTTGGTTATTTTCCCTATTTCTTTTACTTTTGAGTGTCTAAATTGAATTGATGAATTGAGTTGGTGTTTTTCCACTAAATGTATCATGGGGTCACTCTCTGTGTGTCCTGCCCTGTGTCTGAGAGCGCAGTGATGGTAGCTCTCTGTCTGTGCGTCTGATAGATGAAACCAGAACTTTGCAGCTCTCTTCTGGATCTCAGATAGGAGAGGGAATCTGCCTAATTCTGCCCGGCAACCCAGACTTGGAGCGTTTCTGTGAGTTCCCAGGATGTTCTTGCAGAACTCAAGGTGGAAAATTTCAGCGGGGGTTTTGTCCCAGGATTCGTAATTTAGTTTAAATTTGGGGCCCCAGATTTCACAGCCGTAAAGAAGGATGGGTTTGATGATGCTGTCAAAGATTTTCAGCCACAGTTTGATGGGTGGGTTAAATTTGAACAAGGGTTTTCTTATACTGTAATAGGCCCTACGTGCTTTATCAGTCAGATCTTTTATTGCAGTGTCAAAATTTCCAGAAGCTGAGATTGTCAGACCCAAATAATTATAGCAGGTGACATGATTAAGAATTGTTCCCCCAAGTGTAAATGTGTATTTTTTGTCAGTAAGGCGAGGTTTTTTCTGGAAGATCATGATTTTGGACTTGTCCATGTTGATGGGTAAGGCCCAGTCCCTGCTGTACTGGTCCAGAAGCGAGAGGCTTTGGTGCAGACCCTCTTCATGAGGAGACAGCAGCAGAAGATCATCAGCGTACAGGAGGCTTTTGATTTCTCTGTCCTCGAGGGTCAGACCAGGACAAGAGGACTTCTCAAGTGCTGAAGCCAATTCATTAATATAGATGTTAAAGAGAGTCGGGCTGAGGCTGCAGCCTTGACGGACTCCTTTAGTTTGACTGAAATAATCAGTACGTTTGTCATTAATCTTCACCCCGCACTTGTTCCCGTTGTAAATGTCCTTTATAATGTCATATGTCCTTCCTCCTATTCCACTTTGGATTAGTTTTAGGAAAAGTCCATTATGCCATACCGAATCAAAGGCTTTTTTAAAGTCAATGAAGCAGCCAAATATTTTGCCTTGTTTTGTTTGTTGGACGTGTTTTTGTATGAGTGTGTGGAGTGTGTAAATGTGGTTTGATGTTCTCTGTTTAGGCATAAATCCAATCTGAGAACTGTTAAGGATCTTGTGTTGTTGGAGGAACTGGACTAGCCTGTCGTTGATGATGGAGCAGAAGAGTTTGCCCAGGTTGCTGCTCACTGTGATGCCCCTGTAATTATTTGGGTCGTACTTCTCGCCCTGTTTAAAGATTGGGGTAATCAAATTTTCTTTCCATGTCTCAGGAAAGTGTCCTGCTTTTAATAAAAGATTGAATAATTTGAGAATTGCCTCTTTCAGTTTGGGGCTGCTGTGTTTCAGCATCTCATTTGATATTAAATCCATGCCACAGGATTTTTTATTTTTTAGGGATTTTATCTTGTCTGTTAGTTCAATTAGTAATATGGGCTGGTCTAACTGGTTTAGCTGGTCTTTTACGGTGCGTTCCAGGTTATGGAGTTGGGAGGTCAGGTGTTTTTGGGTGAGGGTTGGTTCGTTTTGGTAATAGAGTTTTCCAAAATGTTCGGTCCAGATGTTTGGGTCATGGATGGGAATGTGTTTTGGTTCTTTTGATTTATCTAATTTTTTCCATAATTCCCAAAAAGAATTCTGATCTACTGCCTCCTCAATCTTATTAAGCTTTGATTTCATGTGATCCGCTTTTTTCTGTATTAGTATTGACTTGTATGTTTTGAGGGTTTGCTGATATTTGTCTCGTGTTTGTTGGTTTGCAGGGTCTCTGTGTTTTATATTTGATAATGATCTTAATTCTTTTCTTAATTTTTTGCACTCTTTATCAAACCAACCATCTTTAGCAGTTTCTTTCTTACATCTATAATTTTTTCTTTTTCTCAGGGCTTTTCTGACCACTGTAGAAAATATTTCGTTTAATTGGTGAGTTGCTAAATTGATAATTTTCTTCTCTTCACTAAATGGAGTAGATAGAAATGAATCTATCATGTTCTGGACCCGGGTGCTGTGGAGCTGGGCTTCGTACTGGGCAGGACTGTCTTTACCCCATATAAATGTGGAGGGGAGGGGGTGCAGTTTAACCTTCGGGTCTGAAGGCCGGAGATTCGCGGATCTGTTCAGACTGAGGACTGTGTGACTGTGGTCTGATAATGGCAGCTGTGGCATGACTGTGTAATAGTTGAGTTTACTGTGGTCTACATCAGTGATGGCGTAATCTACTGCGCTGCTGCCCAGATATGAGCAGTAGGTGAACCGACCCAGAGAATCTCCCTTTGTCCTGCCGTTGACTATATACAGGCCCAGACTCTTGCAGAGCTGCAGGACTTGTTTTCCGTGCCTGTTTATCGTGTTGTCATAATTCTGACGTGCCTTCGTAAAGTGTTTCCGTTGATATATATGTGAGTTGTTAATATATTTGTCTCCATCTGAGGTAATGTAATCCGCTTCCTTCCCCGTTCTAGCGTTCAGGTCCCCCATTAACAGAACCGACCCTAGAGCTTGAAAGTAAACGATCTCTGACTGTAGGGTTGGGAAGATGTCTTCATTATAATAAGGAGACTCGTATGGGGGGATGTATGTGGCACACAGGTACATGTCCTCATCTAAACACAGAAGCTCTTTTTGAAGTTTTAACCAAATGTGTGTTTTCCCTTTTTTCACAGGCTGAATATAATGCCACAGATGGTCTTTAAACCAAACTATGATTCCTCCTGAATCTCTTCCGTTTTTAATATTAGGCTGTTTGATAGAAGGGACTCGTAGCTCTCTGTAGTTTGGAGGAGTGCAGATTTTGGAGTCTAAACGACACCATGTCTCAAGTAATATAATTATGTCTGAACTATATACAATATTTACAAAATCAGGGTTAGTAGTTTTCTCCCCAAAGGCAGAAGAGAACAATCCCTGAATGTTATAGCATGTTATTTTAAACGATGACATTGACGAATATTGGATTTACCAGAAAAATGTATGAAATTCATGACCCAATCATGTTTTAAAATATAGATTAATCAATTAGAAAGGTAAAATAGATGATATATAGAAGTATGGTGAGTCGGTCAATTTTACACATTGGATAAAAAATAAAAATTAAATTGTAAAATAAAATAAAAATAAAAAAGTGATTAAGAAATAATGATCATTCTTGACAGACACACTATGAGTACTTAAGCTAACATATTGTCACATATAATCTTCAGCATGTGTTTGATCTGGATCAGGTCAGTGGTGTCGGCTCTACCTGTTCCTGCCACTACAGCGGCGTAGCTGTCCGTCTGTCCGACTGACTCGCGCTCAGGGGGGGTTTTCTGAGGGCGTTTCAGTGCTGACTCCTTGATGGTTTTTGCGAACAGTCTCATGCCCTCGCGATGGATGTGGATACGGTCATATAGATGCTCATGGGTGATGCGCTGATGGTTGGCTATGTGAACGCTCGGCATTGAAGCACAGATGTTGGCTATCTCCGCGTTGATTGTGTTGATGATCCTTTGAGGGACGTCTCTGCGAGGTAGAAGGGTTGAGATGATGACCTTGGCTCCGGGGTAGATCCTGCTGGCTGTTTTCACCACGTTGGACAGGGCTTTAGTGACGTCCACCCTCGGACTGAGGTCGTTTGTTCCGGTGTGAAGGATGATGTGTGACGGTGCACCCAGCACTCCCTCTCGCAGCAGTCTCAAAGCAGAGTGTGAGGTGGGACACCAGAACTTCTTCACCGATCTGCCCGGAAACAGACGTCTGTGGTCAAGATGGTGGCCGTTGGAGTCACAGAGGATGACGATGTTGTCTTTACTCGCCTGATCTCTGCCGGTGCTCGTGGATGGTGTTGCAGTGGGTGGACGGTATGGTGTGGTGCTGCTGCTGACCTTCCTCTGAGGGGCTTGATGAGATTGTGGGGTTGCAGGAGTGAAGGAGCTCAGTGATGGTGTACTGACACACTGCTGATGTTCAGGAGTGAAGGAGCTCTCTCTCTCTCTCTCTCTCACACACACACACACACACACACACACACACACACACTCTCTCTCTCTCTCTCTCTCTTTCTCTCTCTCTCTCTCACACACACACATACACACGCACATTCACACACTCACTCACTCTCTCTCTCAAACACACATACACACACACACTCTCTCTCTTTCTCTCTCTCTCTCTCTCTCTCTCACACACACACACACACTCTCTCTCTCTCTCTCTCTCTTTCTCTCTCTCTCTCTCACACACACACATACACACGCACATTCACACACTCACTCACTCTCTCTCTCACACGCTCTCTCTCAAACACACACACACACACACACACAAACACTCACTCTCTCTCTCTCACACACACACACACACACACAAACACTCACTCTCTCTCTCACACGCTCTCTCTCAAACACACACACACAAACACTCACTCTCTCTCTCTCTCACACACACACAAACACTCACTCTCTCTCTCTCTCAAACACACACACACACAAACACTCACTCTCTCTCTCTCTCTCACACACACACACACACACAAACACTCACTCTCTCTCTCACACGCTCTCTCTCAAACACACACACACAAACACTCACTCTCTCTCTCACACGCTCTCTCTCTCAAACACACACACACAAACACTCACTCTCTCTCTCTCACACGCTCTCTCTCTCAAACACACACACACACACACACACACACACACACACACACACAGATCTCCACAGGGACGGAGTGAAGTGTAAATGACTCTGACTGACTGCATTAACTCTCTCTCCTCTTTCCTCTCCCTCATCCTTCAGTCTTTCACAATCTCCTGATGTTTTATTCCATAACTCTTCCACACAGCTGTCAATCATAACCGATCTCTTCTGATCCCCTATAATAAACAGAATGTTACTTTAAAACTTAATGTTTACAGAATAATCCGTACATTCAATCCTTTTAAATAAAGTGGCCTCGGAAACGTCCAGAAAACATTATCACATCTAATCTCCACACGTCAGAATGCATCGATTTTACTGAACAGAGAAAGATTCGTTCTCAGAACTGCTTTTCTGATTCATTTCAATCGAGTCGTTTGGTGTTTTGCTGATTCCACACAAATCTATTAACAACCAGAAAGTGTCTTAATTCCTTCATGTAAAATGACACAGTGTTTACAACTTAAGGAGTGAGCTGTATATCTGTCTTTAAAGGACACACACATGAACATCGGACTTCCCCGTGTGTGAGTGTGAGTGTTATAACGTGTACAATGAAACCCAGTAACTGTGTTCTGGTGAGTCTTTCTCTGCAAGCATGTCTAAAATAAGCCGATCAGATTTCGCTCCTTCTGGTGTATGAAGAGGATCTTATTATAATATTCCCGGCCCTTAATCTGCACGTTCACACACACCAGCGACATTGGGTTCGGCGAGCGCCAACAGAGACCAGTTCTAACGCACTGGAGAAGATCCAGCAAAGCCTGAAACTGTTCTGTGGTCGAGCACAGACGACACTGAACACTATTGACCAGAACATGTCAGCGCTGTCTTATAAACACCTCAGGAACTGTGGACACTTGTGGAAGAGTTCAACATGATGAGGAGATGATCAGTGTAACTCCACAACAACTACAGAAATGTCTCCGCTAACATTCAGAAACGTGTAAAAGTGAAGCTCTCGCTGAGTCTCTCCGTAAGGCTGCACTCGCTGCTGTTACTCCTGACTCTGGATCAGTGAGATCGGCCTGTGTTGTTATTGCCAGAGGAAGCTCGTGTGAAGGCTCCGCCCTCTTCTGAACGGAGGCGGAGCTAAAGCTCATTTGCATTTAAAGGGACACACACAAAGCAATGTGTTTTTGCTCACAACCATAAAGGGGCAAATATGACAAGCTATAATAAATCTGGGGAGATTTTGATGTGGAATTTCACAGACACCATAGATTTATATTACATCTTGTGAAAAGGGGCGTAATACATCACCTTTAAAATAAACACGACTTGGTTGATTTCATGTTGTATACTGTGATGATATTCATGTGTGAGGCTTTGTTGTCCAGATTCTGCAGTGACGCATTATAATCAGAAACATCATCAAATCTTCTGGGTCATCCCTTACGAAACAAAAATATATTGCAATATACTAGAATTTATATTGCAACACATTAGAAAATATATTTCAATATATCAGAAACTGCCTCATATATTTGAAAATATATAACAATATATGGATGGACAACCTATTGCTATATATTGATTCATATATTAAAATACATTGATATACAAACAAAACTGTATTACATTATTGCATGTATGTTTATTGAAACAAAGTATTTTTTTTATGAGTTAAGTAAGCTCATGCATAGGTTTACAGAAAGGTTGATTAACAATAGTCCAAATCAAATTTTTGCATGACATTCATTATATTTTACATTATATAGCCATATGGATGGACCATATATGGCTATGTATTGATTCATATATTGTAAAATGTAGATGAGAGTATAAATTAAATTATCATTAACAGCAACAATTACAACATTTTTTAGTCCACTTTTTATCCCCCCACATGGTAAATTATTGTATACAATATATAATATGATAATTATATATAATATATTATGTAATATAAATCAATATATTTTTCAACATATTTAAGACATGTTTGCATATATATCTGATTATATTATCTGGTACATTGAGGTATAGCTCATATAATTTTACATATATATTTTCACATATATACAATGCCTCTTCCAATATATAATTTCATATAGTATGGGACATATTTCAATATACCTAACAATATATTAAATAGTATAATAATATGTATTTATTCAATATATGAAAACGGCAATAATTGCAGTATTGTCCCATATATTGCAATATATTATTGCATATATATAATATATCATATGATATATTACAATGTAAATTTCACAATATATGGAGACACATGAAATATATTGTCACATAATATATTGAGAAATATATTTTTGTTGCGTAAGGGATGGACACATCTTTTCACTCTTTTACACACACATTCATCTTCTCTCCGAGTGTATGACTCTCTCCACACACACACTGATGCTCTTCCAGCAAAGACTCCTGGGAATAGAGAGACGAGCCGCTGCCGTCGATGAGGAAATACAGACGATTAACAATGAGACGTTATCAAGATGTTCGGTTTCACATTTCAGTCGGATGATGTAGGGATGCACTGATCCGGGATCAGTGTCATGGAGAATCGAGTCTGGGAATAAATGTTGGAATGTAAAGCCTGGATTTTCATGCAGATTTACATCATTGTAATCTTTTAAAGGGATATTTCAGACCAACATTTAAATGCTGCTGTCGTTTACACATCTTCATTTCAGACATTTCTCTTTCTTCTTCTTGTGATGCATCTTGATGTCTTTTTTTTTTTTTTTTGGCTTTTAGTCCAATAGCTTTGAGGTCATGCCATTCGGGGTCAGTGCGATTTTGTTTTTGTTTTTTGAAAGACATATATTTCTATTCAGCAAAGATGCATTAAATTGATCAAAAGTGACAGTAAAGACATTTGTAGTTTCACACAAATTTTCTATTTAAAATAAATGCTGTTCTTTTCAACTTTCTATTTATCAAAAAATATATATATAATAATCATAAGTGTTTCTTGAGCATCAGATCCTCATATTAGAGTGATTTCTGAAGGATCATGTGACACTGAAGACTGGAGTAATGATGGACTTTGATCACAGGAATAAATTACACTTTACTGTATATTCACATAGAAAACAGATGATTTACACTGGAATAATATTTCAAATTTTTTACTGTTTTTTAATCAAATAAAAGCAGCCTTGCTGAACAGAAGAGACTCTTTCAGAAACATTAAAAATCGTACCGACCCCAAACACTGGTATATACTGTATATGTTAGAGACAAAATTCACTTGTATGCAAGATTAGGACTTAATAATAACATTAATGTGAGTCAATGATGACAATTCTCATTTTTAGGGGTGAACCGTCCCTTTAAGGACAGAAATATCACAAAAAGTGTCAGAGGGGAAAAGATAAAGAAAACAAAAAAACACAATAAAAGTCACTGAAAACACAGCAGCTCAAGGAATGAATATAATCCAATCACACAAGCTTTTCATCCGTACCACTATCGCTCCGAGTATCGTGGATTAACAGAGAGACACTGAGAGGAAAACAACAACAAGACAGAAGAAACTGCAGAGGTCACAGGAAAGGTCAGGGCAGAGCTGCGATCTGATTGGCTGAACAGCGCTAAACGGTTTCCATGGCAAACAGTCTTCCAATCAGAGTATCAGTTTATATGCGCATCACACACACACACAGTATTATTTTTTTTCTCCATAATAAATTACAGCCACAAAACATTCATTGAGAGCAGAAGGTCGGCATGACATTCTCAATTGTTTTCTTTTTTTTAAACCATGCATTTACAGTATAAGGCATTACAGCAACAGAGTCAACGACAGCATACCATATCAACGACGCTCCAACACACCAAGTAAAGAAGAAGCTATTCCTAAAGCAAAAGGCAAAATTTGGTGGAGATTTGAGACGGCAGAACGGGACGAGTCAAACCAGTCGATGTCCGCGTCGTCGCTGTACCTTATCGATCGGCGGATGGACGAATGAAATGGATTTTCTGAGGTAGACAATACAGGCATGTTTCATTCTCATCCTAAACTCCGCTTTAGTATAAAGTGACTCTTTTTGAATCTTTAAATTAAAAGGTCAGTTTTCATGCTTCAGAAACTCTCTCTCTCTCACACACACACACACACACACACACCTACTGCAGGCAGTAAATCAAGTGTACTACTTTTTATCTGCATAGCGGCCCGGTCCAAGTACACTTAAATGGCAGCATCCATCGCCTCTCCTCCAGAGTCCTGTTATTACCGGTTTTAAGGACTGAATGAACTCTGTTACTCGCGTCACATGTGCGGGTCTGAGAGGAAACGGCTGGATGCTCTATTCCAGTAATATCTGGAGATGTTCATGTTCAACGATTGACAGTCCACCAAACCCCGCTGACTTAGTGTGTTGAGACAACAAAACCGTCACAGAAAGTCTAGGCGAGGAGGTTCAGGCTCATAAAAGCGTGATTCAGTGTGTGTGTGTGTGTTCCACATCTCTGCGCTTTGAATTATGGGTGGCACTTCCGGTTTGGGGAACTTCCATTCAAAAAGCCTGACATGAATCATAAGGTTGCCCTACAAATAAAGCTGATCCGTCAGTTTGACTGATCAATTTTCCAGTTTTTATCATGAGAATAACACAACACTTGGTATTTTAAAGGTGCTCTATGTAACTTTTAGCGGCCTCTAGTGGTGATGTTTCAGATTGCAACCAAATTTTACAAGAGCGCTCGTGCTCGAACTCATAGACAATACCGTCTATTACGCAAATATCTCGGCGAATACTAGACGGATTCGGCGAGCACCGAGCTCGTTGGGACCATCTAGTCGAGCTGAAAAGAACCATATAAGTTCCATAGTTTTTGGTGGTGTTTTCGCGGAGATATTAGCAGAAAACCATCGGGCGCGCTGCAAAATTGCGGACGCCGGTGACGTCACGATCTCAGAAGAAAATCGCTCGTATCTCTGGAACGCAAAGACCCAGAGAGCTCAAATTCGGGGGAGGAGGTCCCAGGGGAACCCTTGCCCGAACGCTAGAGTGGCGGGCCTCGGGGACGCCCCCTACCTGATCGCCGTTCGCTGGGACCCCCGATTTCGAACGGCTATAACTCGGGGAGCCGGGCGAGTTGGACCTCGGGGGTGGGCTCGTTCGAAAGGCCCCGTCCAGCACTACGAATGATTCGAGTCTTGGGAATATTGATCAAAGATTGACTGAGATATAAGCCAAAAAACGTGCGCCTTTAACCGGACGTAACTCCCTGACCATCTACAATAGACTGTATAAAGGAGAGAGGCTCGGGAGCGCATGCACGTCACATCCGTTGGATTTCGCGGTAAATCCGACCCGGAGACTTCACATAGAAATAGGAATACTGGCCTTCAGAGGTAATAGCAAAACTCGACAAGTGGATCATTGTAATGTGTGATTACAGCCCCTACACACACAGGCAATAAAAAAAGGATTCATTTTAGTAGAAAAGTTACATAGAGCACCTTTAACGTGACATGCTATAACAAGAATATCGATGGCAAGAGCTCTTTTTAGTCGCTGCTTTCTTTCCCTCATGATTATTACATTTTTTCCACTGTAAAAGTATGAAAAATGACAACATATACTGCACATTTGTTGTCTGTTCTCCCGATTTAATTCACTGGAATGCACAAAGAATCTGTTGTTTTTCTCGTCTCTTTTCATGTTTGTTTTCACAGGAAAATATTTTAGCATTTTTTTTTGAGGCCATTTTATGTATATTTTGTATAAAACGGCCTTTTATGTACAGTATATTACATAAAATTAAATGTGATGTATTTATATATAAATACAAATAACCCCGCTTTTGGGGTTTTTCATGGTCTGTTGAAAAAGTACCTTATCGATGCTTTTACACTTTATTAAATGTCCTTTTAATGTTCGATGTTATGATGTCACCTCATTGTACCCAGTTTTTAAAAACCGTATTATTGCGTTGATAAAGCGAGTCTTTCACTGATTGTTTACAGCTTAACAGAAGTAACACCCATAATTCACACAGGAATACGGTGGATATGATGTTCCAGAAAGCCAGTGATCGGTACGATAAACATCCGAAAGGTTTCTCCACGATGGCGGTAGAGTTTCTGTACAGGAGATGCCGACGGTAAAGTGTGGGTGCAGGTCTAAGACGAAAGATCCACGAGTGTGAGCAAAACGAGAGGAAACGGGTCTCGGCAAAGAGAGTCTCGTGTGGGATAAACGAGACTCCCGGGATTCTCCAGCTCTGCCTTCGGGATCTCAGCAGCGCTTTAGTTCACTGATGGTCCTGCAAACACTGGAGACGTTCCTCGACGTCTGCTCGATCTACAGCTCTGCGTGATCCACTATAGGGTCCGTATGGCCACGGGGTAAAGCAGAGACATGTGTTCGGCTCCTTTGATGGGAAGTTTCCGGCTGGAGTAGAAGTGGATGATCTCGGGAACGCTGTCGAACACACAGCTGTTCTGACCCAACACGTACTTGTTGTCTTTGGTCCGGGACAGCTTCATGTGCATGAACCCTTGACTGCTCCTGTGTGAGAGAAACAAGGGCGATTGAAACGGGACATTTCATTTAATATTCAACAATATTATTGATCTCCTGCACTGACTCATTATATGAGAACTGAGCTGGACGATGACATCACGGCTGTATATATAAACAAACTAAATTAATAACTAATTTACAACAGAAATGAAACATCACTGGACTCACTGAAGCTGGACTGTGATGCTATTTGTTGCATTATTTTCCTGGTATGTCTGTAAAGCTGCTGTGAAACACTCTGTGCTGTAATAGCGCTGTATAAATAAAGCTGACTTGATTGAATGATAATAAAGGAGGAGAGCCAGAGAGAGAGAGAGAGAGAAAGAGAGAGAGAGAGAGAGAGAGAGAGAGAGAGAGAGAGAGAGAGAGAGAGAGAGAGAGAGAGGTTAGAGAGAGAGAGAGAGAGAAAGAGAGAGAGAGAGAGAGAGAGAGAGAGAGAGAGGTTAGAGAGAGAGAGAGAGAGAGAGAGGTTAGAGAGAGAGAGAGAGAGAGAGAGAGAGAGAGAGAGAGGCAAGAGAGAGAGAGAGAGAGAGAGAGAGAGAGAGAGAGAGAGAGAGAGAGAGAGAGAGAGGTTAGAGAGAGAGAGAGAGAGGGCGAGAGAGAGAGAGAGAGAGAGAGGTTAGAGAGAGAGAGAGAGAGAGAGAGAGGTTAATGGGAAGAAAACAGCATGTGATTGGTTGTCCGCTCATTGGTAAACGCGTCGCGTGTGTCAGAGAGATGTAGGACTGGAGACCCTGAGCTTTAATGAACGCCGTCGAAACACCTTCAGCTGTGTGTGTGTGTGTGTGTGTGTGTGTATTATCTCAGAATAAACACCTTCAGCTGTGTGTGTGTGTGTGTGTGTGTGTGTGTGTATTATCTCAGAATAAACACCTTCAGCTGTGTGTGTGTGTGTGTGTGTGTGTGTATTATCTCAGAATAAACACCTTCAGCTGTGTGTGTGTGTGTGTGTGTGTGTATTATCTCAGAATAAACACCTTCAGGTGTGTGTGTGTGTGTGTGTGTGTGTTATCTCAGAATAAACACCTTCAGGTGTGTGTGTGTGTTATCTCAGAATAAACCCCTTCAGGTGTGTGTGTGTGTGTTATCTCAGAATAAACACCTTCAGGTGTGTGTGTGTGTGTGTGTGTGTGTGTGTGTGTTATCTCAGAATAAACACCTTCAGGTGTGTGTGTGTTATCTCAGAATAAACACCTTCAGGTGTGTGTGTGTATTATCTCAGAATACACACCTTCAGGTGTGTGTGTGTATTATCT
>JARWKJ010000006.1:52267892-52275392 GCA_029959095.1 Rhinichthys osculus
AATAAACCCCTTCAGGTGTGTGTTTGTGTGTGTGTGGGTGTGTTATCTCAGAATAAACCCCTTCAGGTGTGTGTGTGTGTGTGTGGGTGTTATCTCAGAATAAACCCCTTCAGGTGTGTGTGTGTGGGGGTGTGTTATCTCAGAATAAACCCCTTCAGGTGTGTGTGTGTGGGTGTGTTATCTCAGAATAAACCCCTTCAGGTGTGTGTGTGGGTGTTATCTCAGAATAAACCCCTTCAGGTGTGTGTGTGTGTGGGTGTGTTATCTCAGAATAAACCCCTTCAGGTGTGTGTGTGTGGGGGGGGGTGTGTTATCTCAGAATAAACCCCTTCAGGTGTGTGTGTGTGTGGGTGTGTTATCTCAGAATAAACCCCTTCAGGTGTGTGTGTATGTGTGTGTGTGTGTGTGTGTGGGTGTGTTATCTCAGAATAAACCCCTTCAGGTGTGTGTGTGTGTGTGTGGGTGTTATCTCAGAATAAACCCCTTCAGGTGTGTGTGTGTGGGGGTGTGTTATCTCAGAATAAACCCCTTCAGGTGTGTGTGTGTGTGTGTGTGTGTGGGTGTGTTATCTCAGAATAAACCCCTTCAGGTGTGTGTGTGTGTGTGGGTGTTATCTCAGAATAAACCCCTTCAGGTGTGTGTGTGTGTGTGTGGGGGGGTGTGTTATCTCAGAATAAACCCCTTCAGGTGTGTGTGTGTGTGGGTGTGTTATCTCAGAATAAACCCCTTCAGGTGTGTGTGTATGTGTGTGTGTGTGTGTGTGTGTGTGTGTGTGTTATCTCAGAATAAACCCCTTCAGGTGTGTGTGTGTGTGGGTGTGTTATCTCAGAATAAACCCCTTCAGGTGTGTGTGTATGTGTGTGTGTGTGTGTCTGTGTGTGTTATCCCAGAATAAACCCCTTCAGGTGTGTTAATGAACGCCGTCGAGAGCCTCAGGATCACAGTGACTCTGAACGACGGAGAGAACCGTCACACTAAAGTCCTATTTGGATTGGATAAGTTTAACTTATTACACGGCTCTGTGGAATACTTGATTCTGATTGGTCAATCGTGCCGTATGTAATTCCCAGATAACAACAGAGAACAGAAAGACAGGCTCATCCGGGTCACTGAAGACAGCAGCGCATCAACGTTTTTTCTTCTTGGAAGTTTTGCGTTTGGTGAGCTAATAAAATATTAAAACTCAGTCGAATCAATAGTTTGTGTACAGTTATTTAATTATGCCGTCCAGTATCGTGGACTCGCTCTCTCGTTTCATACAAACGCAGTGGCGGCCATTTTGTGACTATTGTTTTGTTCACTGTTGGATTATAAGACACAAACGGGAACAGGTTTTAAAACAGTTTAATCTGAAATCAATATCTCTTATCTCCATAATAATTTATGTGTTGAAATGCTGTGTAATAAGTGTTATGACTGTATACCGTATCTCTTAAATGTCCATCTAGTTTGATCTCGCCGCTGAAACTGCTCTCTCTGCGAAGCTTTGCGTTTAAAGAGAAATATTTCAACTCAGATCAATATTTTGGGTCTAATTATTTACATATGTGGCAAGTAGCCGTGTAATAAGCGGATAATGTACATCCAGCCGGTTGTTATATCAGAATAAACCCCTTCAGGTGTGTGTGTGTGTGTGTGATCTCAGAATAGCCCCCTTCAGGCTGATGGAAGACCGCTTCGCATCGGGGTCCTCATCACCCTATCGGGTTTATTCTAAGATCACACACACACACACACACACACACACACAAAGGGGGTTTATTCTGAGAGAACAACCGGCTGGATGTAGGCCTACATTATCCCTTACATGAAGAGGTGAGGTAAAGTAATTATTACAAGAGCTTCTCCGTGATTTTTTTCCTGTCCGAATGTGCATCTCAGTAATCATTATGGATAATGTCAGTAAAGATTACGGCGACTTTTACCGTCTGTAAAAAGGTCCGGAAAAATTACCTCAGGTAATCCTAATCCCGTGCGCATAGACCCGCTGTAAATATGTACGTAAATATTCCATCATTTCCTGTTTAAAAGTAGTTTTCCGCGTTTTTTCAAGTATGGAGGCGCTTGAGAAAGCATTCAGTTCATTTTAGACAGAGGAACAAATCTGTGGCAAAACCATAGACTGTAAAAAATAGGGCACGTGTTTTCCACACCATTCAGATCAAAAAGTAATTTTCAAAAATAAAAAACTAAATGTCACATTTCATAGGTGTCTTAACATTTACTATTATTAAGTTTATGGCAGGTTTGATAAAAAAATTAAAATAATAAGTCATGTAAAACTTATGAATTTTAATAAATTTAATCAAATTAATCGTAATTATATTTTGCATTATTAAATATATTTGTATTGCTCTTATGAGAGTATTCCACTAGGCTATATAATTAAAAACACGGAAGAAAACCATTCAGCTGTTCTGTGCTGTAAACATCAGTCAATGACAGCAATATCTGTAATATAATCAGCAGAACAGCGGATGGAAAACTGAAGGGAGTCGCTTGGCATTTAGCAGACGCTCTTCATCTAATGACACTCGCACCACATTAATGCCGCCAATGAAGCAACGGCTGCTTAACCTGAACCCGCAGTCTGTGTCTCGAAGCCGTTCCTCATTACTGGGAGAAAGAAGCAGTCCAGTCCATCTTAAACGAGGCCGGTCCAGACTCACTGATCACTTAATCGCACGGCTGCGATCTCGCTGTGAGCCGGCCGATGAAAAGTGAAAGATAACGTGGCGATGCTAAACGCCTGACCGTGATGTTAGATCAGCCTAATGAGTCACTGCACGAGTTTTCTCCTTCTCTGCGCAAGCCGAGCGTCAGGCTCGAGCAAGGCATTGTGGGATTGGCAAGCTGTGAGATCATCAAAAAGTTGAGAGCTTTATGCAAATAAGAGGCAAGGTCTGACGGTCCACAAGGAAGCAAGAATATCCCTCAATCAGAGCAATTATCTTTACGATCATTAAATATAAATCATCTCCTCCACTCCTCTGATTGGCTGCCTGTCATTACCCGACTCTTCATCATCATTAGGAGAGATGATCGAGGGACATCCGGACCCCTGAGAGCACACACAGACACACACACACACACACACACACACACACACACACACACACACACACACACACACACACACACACACACACACACACACACACACACACACACACACACACACAGACACACAGACACACACACACAGACACACAGACACACACACACAGATACACAGACACACACACACACACAGACACACAGATACACAGACACACACACACACACACACAGACACACAGATACACAGACACACACACACACACAGACACACAGACACACAGACACACACACACACACACACACACACACACACACACACACACAGACACACAGATACACAGACACACACACACACACACACACACACACAGACACACAGATACACAGACACACACACACACACAGACACACAGATACACAGACACACACACACACACACACACACACAGACACACAGACACACAGACACACACACACACACACACACACAGACACACAGATACACAGACACACACACACACACACACAGACACACAGATACACAGACACACACACACACACACACAGACACACAGATACACAGACACACACACACACACACACAGACACACAGATACACAGACACACACACACACACACAGACACACAGATACACAGGCAGTAAAAGCATCTAAAAGGCCATCGATCCTTCATCAGCCCTGAGAAAACATTGCTATTCTTTTCCTCTTAACCCTCTGGTGCTGTTTTTTTTTTTTTTTTGTCAATGAAATGAATGAACTATATTTTAGTTTGATAATGTTTTTTTATTTAATATTTTGTATTTTTAGGGTGATTTTTTTACACTAAAATATATGTACGCTGTATTATTCATTTATTCACTTTTTGAGCATAAACCTGAAAATTTAATTTCCAACTTAAACTTGTAAATATTGAATGCTTTAGAACGACATACTTAAGTTTGATCTCTTTTTA
The DNA here is from genome assembly GCA_029959095.1 of Rhinichthys osculus. Taxonomy (NCBI): domain Eukaryota; kingdom Metazoa; phylum Chordata; class Actinopteri; order Cypriniformes; family Leuciscidae; genus Rhinichthys; species Rhinichthys osculus. The sequence goes on from JARWKJ010000006.1 coordinate 52,271,925, forward strand.
AAGACGACACTTGGCAGATGTGAAAAAAAAAAGTTTAAAAAAGTGAACTTAAAAAAAGTTATAGGTAATGAAAAATTCACAAAAATTCGATTTTAAATTTGATATGAAATATGTATTTTCAAAATCCCATTTTACTCTACAACTGCAAGAAAACCAAAGGCATAAATCTACCAAGTGTGTGTTCCGCATGTGAGTCTGATGTCTCAGTAAAGGAGCGTTCAGTGAGAGTGTGTTCGGCTGCAGTTCCACACGCTTCCACTAGAGGAAACTCTCCATTCATTCACAATGCGCTCGTTCCTGACCGCGAGGAGCACAAGTGGGACTGTTTAACCTGTTTGAATATTTGTGTTCACACAGCAAGTCTTAAAACCTTTACCAAGTTTCCTATAATTCCAATTAAGTAAAAAATTATTTAAAAAAAACAAAAAATTTCGGTCAAAGATGAGCGAAGAGCACCAGAGGATTTTGATTGTGCTCTTATCATATGAATCATGATGAATTATTTATGAATTAGATGAATAGCATCCAAAAGCCCATCAATCCCCGAGGAGACGTCAGGAGAACATTCCTATTCTTTTCCTCTTAAGGATTTGATTTTCTCTTATCATACGAGCGACGGAACAAAGCGAGATCACGGGCCGTAAACGCTGACAGAGAGCGGGTCTTCAGGCGTTATAGAGGAGCTATCACTGCATACTTAATCATCTCTGCTTTAATCCACGGATTCATCTCGCTTTATGGATCTGAAAGGTTCACTGCGGTTCATGATACGATTCACGGTTCTGTGTGTGTGTGTGTGTGTGTGTGTGTGTGTGTGTGTGTGTGTGTGTGTGTAGGCTATTGTTAGCGTTCGGCTCATTAACAGCATACATGTCAGTCGCCGAACCGTGAGATTACACTTTTTACAATTGTTACTGCTTGAAAGCCATCTTTAAAAAGCCTGTTCTGGGTTCAATACAAGTTAGGGACTATTGACATACAGTCGAAAACCACAGACAATGATTCAGGCGTCAGTGTGAGAAATAAACATGTGTGTGTTTACATTTATGCACATTCAATTCAAACGGTTTAACAGCAGAAATGTGTAACTTGTATATTTTATTCTAGAAAATATTTCAGACACTACTGTACATAGGGCCTAATATATATATACACTCACCTAAAGGATTATTAGGAACACCATACTAATACTGTGTTTGACCCCCTTTCACCTTCAGAACTGCCTCAATTCTACGTGGCATTGATTCAACAAGGTGCTGAAAGCATTCTTTAGAAATGTTGGCCCATATTGATAGGATAGCATCTTGCAGTTGATGGAGATTTGTGGGATGCACATCCAGGGCACGAAGCTCCCGTTCCACCACATCCCAAAGATGCTCTATTGGGTTGAGATCTGGTGGCTGTGGGGGCCATTTTACTACAGTGAACTCATTGTCATGTTCAAGAAACCAATTTGAAATGATTCGAGCTTTGTGACATGGTGCATTATCCTGCTGGAAGTAGCCATCAGAGGATGGGGACATGGTGGCCATAAAGGGATGGACATGGTCAGAAACAATGCTCAGGTAGGCCGTGGCATTTAAACGATGCCCAATTGGCACTAAGGGGCCTAAAGTGTGCCAAGAAAACATCCCCCACACCATTACACCACCACCACCAGCCTGCACAGTGGTAACAAGGCATGATGGTTCCATGTTCTCATTCTGTTTATGCCAAATTCTGACTCTACCATCTGAATGTCTCAACAGAAATCGAGACTCATCAGACCAGGCAACATTTTTCCAGTCTTCAACTGTCCAATTTTGGTGAGCTCTTGCAAATTGTAGCCTCTTTTTCCTGTGGAGATGAGTGGTACCCGGTGGAGTCTTCTGCTGTTGTAGCCCATCCGCCTCAAGGTTGTGCGTGTTGTGGCTTCACAAATGCTTTGCTGCATACCTCGGTTGTAACGAGTGGTTATTTCAGTCAAAGTTGCTCTTCTATCAGCTTGAATCAGTCGGCCCATTCTCCTCTGACCTCTAGCATCAACAAGGCATTTTCGCCCACAGGACTGCCGCATACTGGATGTTTTTCCCTTTTCACACCATTCTTTGTAAACCCTAGAAATGGTTGTGCGTGAAAATCCCAGTAACTGAGCAGATTGTGTAATACTCAGACCGGCCCGTCTGGCACCAACAACCATGCCACGCTCAAAATTGCTTAAATCACCTTTCTTTCCCATTCTGACATTCAGTTTGGAGTTCAGGAGATTGTCTTGACCAGGACCACACCCCTAAATGCATTGAAGCAACTGCCATGTGATTGGTTGATTAGATAATTGCATTAATGAGAAATTGAACAGGTGTTCCTAATAATCCTTTAGGTGAGTGTATATATCAATGCTGGGCATTAATCGCGTCAAAAACAAAAGTTTGTTTTTTATATAATATATAGGCTATGTGTGTACTGTGTATAATTTTTTTTGTATATATAAAAACACACATATGCATGTATATATTTAAGAAATATTTGCATGTATATTTTATATATATTTATACATAACTTATATTATATATAAATATGTTATATATAAATAACACTTTTTTCTTAAATATATACATTGTGGGTGTATTTATAAATACAAAATAATTATACACAGTACATATATATTATGTGTAAACAAACTTTAATTTTCAATTTGATTAATAGAGATTCATCGTTGCCCAGCACTGAATATATATATAATATTACTTGCATTTCACCCGGAACATTTCTTTGAAATACAGCCTTCATTAACACACAGAGCAGAAGCTGCGCTGTTAATTAAACCTGAGCAGATTGATGTGATAGGATGTGATATGAAGGAAAGCTGTGTTTTACTGTACATGAGAGGAGCAGAAACTGCAGATGAGAGCTGGGTTTTATAATGTGTGTTTAAATTACAGGCCGAAAGAGTGCATTTCGTTCTCCATTCCCTCTCCGGCTCGCGGTCCTGGTGAGGATGTACATTAGCGCACCGCTAATTCATAAACTTTCACTCTCCCTCCATTCAGAGGAGATTTATATCTCTCCCTTCGGCCGTTTTCTGTCTGTCTCCGTCCATAAAGCCGGTCACCGCTAGAGCCTCTTTACCTTTTAAGATCTTTATGAGACTGGATTCATATCACTTATGCTCTGAGCCACAAATATGATTAGACAATCGCTCTGAGCTGCACACCTAGACAGCATTTTAAAGTGCTTCTATTATGCTAAAGCGTTCTACTTGTTTTAAAGGTCTCCTACAACAGATTCACAGTCATCCAAGCTCAAAAACACATAATGTCCTCATAATCTGCACTGCAGCGTCAGCTCTTTCCTCTCAGTGTCTGAAACGCTTCCATCGAGGATTCAGTCTCTCTAAGCCCCGCCTCTCTGAGAGCTGCTCTGCTGTGATTGGTCAGAAAGCAAACGCTCATTATCATATCTGAACCTCAGCTCTTGATCACAGTGATA
>JARWKJ010000006.1:52282892-52297892 GCA_029959095.1 Rhinichthys osculus
ATTAATGTTAATGTTAGTATGAACATCAACAACTATATGTTTTATTACTATTATTATTAATAAACATTTGTGTATGTGTAGGAAAATTATTATTATTAGATGTAGTAGTATTGAAGAACATCAACAGCTACATTATTGATAACAATTAATAACACATACAAATTAAATATGTTTTATATGAAATAATAATAAAAAATAATAATAATAATACATTTTACGAATTATATTAATAATAATAATAAACTCATTTGTTGTCGTTTGTGCGCTCAAGTTCACAGCTGGTTTGGAGCATTTCCTGTTCCAGCTTATAACATCATTTCCTGTTCCAGCTTATAACATCATTTCCTGTTTCCTAAAACATAATTTAGAGATTCTGATGAATAAAAACATGAAACACGCACACACACACACACACACACACACACACACTGAAACACACAATGAGGGCTTCTTCTGAACGCATTTGCTAATTAATTCTCATTGACTAATTGACTAAAGTAAGTTCCATCGGGCGAGTGCCGAGCTCAGCGGCGACGGGATCATTAACTACACATTAATATTCTGAACGTCAGACGTAATAAAGACATCATTCATAATCCTCATTCAGCGAGTCAGAGCTCGGCTAAAGTGTGCAGTACCGCGTGTGTTTGCTATCAGCTGGACGTTACACACACACACACACACACACACACTCGTGTTCCTAAACCCCGGCGGGGGTTCAGTGCATGCGATGTGTTTCACAAAGACCAAGAAGAGCCTCCGTGGGCTTATTCCTCACAGTCACGCTCGCATAATGAAATCTAGATATATTTTAATTATATTATTTCAAATTCTACAGAGACACAAGCCTGAAAGAAAGGACCGGAAAGCGGCAACAATTAATTCAGAGCCGAAAACAAAAGGCTCCCGCTTTTCTTGGTGCAAACAAAAGAGTTTGCCGATATTTATATGCAAATGTGATTTCTGGCCCATCGAGTGCCACGCGAAAATTAAAACCTCGTCAGATTGATGAGACAGCTTGTCAAACGCTATAGTTCAGGACAATAAACGTCGACTAGTAATGGCTAGTGGATTAGTGAGGTCAGCTGGAGCTTTAAAGACTCGAGACATTTAGAGATACAGTCAAACTAAGATGTATTCAGACACTTCAACATTTCTCACATCATCAGCTTTTATTCGCTATAGTTTATAAATATATGCAGTTCTCAGATCAGTGGATATTTGACTGGTTTTGTCCGTCCTTCTGTTAGACTCTCACACATGAATTATGTTGAATATCTGTCAGCTGGTAAATTTAACTACACAATTAGATAATACCAGTTTAGCTCCACCAGTGACCAAGCAATGCTTCATGTTGTTCAGTGTGTGTGTAAAAGAGCATTAGCAATTACAGAAAACACACTTCAGCAGAACATGATCAGCTCAAAGTGTGTGAGTAATCTTTGGCCCCAAATGTGTGTAAATGTCACTGGTAGTGTGTGTGTGAAGAGTTATTGGGTGTAATATGTCAGTTTACTTTATGTTGCTCTCCTCACTCACACACATGAGCTATAGTGTCCTGGGGCCGTATTCACAAAGAATTTGATCTTACCACTAGGAGTACTCCTAAATCGCACTAAAATATTTTAGCTAGGAGTTTTCTCTTAAAAGTTATTCACAGCGCCTTTCAGACCTACTCTTAGTAAGGAAAAATGACAACTCCTAAACTAAGAGTGAGTCTTCGTTTCTATGGATGACGTCACTTCTCATGCACGAGCTTCCTCGCAGTGATCACGGTGATTGGTTGATGACAGGGCCATCATGCGGAGCATAACACAGACACAACAAATCATGGAATTACCACATCTAAATATGTCTGTGTCCTACACAAAATAATAATAGTAATGTCATCGAAATGCATATATAATGACATGTTTGTGCAGGCCCCAGTGAAGTGTGTTCTAAAAAGGCAGAGAGAGAGAGAAAAGTCGTGAATTAAATTAAATTAAATCAAGGTAGCCTAATACCCTAATGAAAACCGCCACTTGCCTAATAATGAAAAAACGAAACTTGCATTAACACTTGCTTGGTTAATTGACATCATATTAGCCTAAATAGACTAAAGCAAGGAAATGTTGCTCTTATTGATGTAATGTAATAGTTGATTGACGGTGGATTATGAACTCGCCAGAACGGAAAAGAAAGCCCAACTGGACGCAGGATCAGTTACTGCTGCTGGCCCAGCTGGTGCTGAAAAAAAAACAAAAAAACATAATAAAAGTGAAATTCGGCACTGGGATATCACGCAAAACTAAGCGTGAGAATGGGAGAGGATTTGTCTGCAGATCAATGCAGCGTTCCCGCTTGTGTCGCGGACCCCGGACGACTGCGAGAGGCCTTTGTGAATCGGTCTTAGTGAGTTAGGAGTCCTCTCGACTTCTTTTAAGCTGTCCCAGACTTAGCTGCTACTTTTAGGGCTAAAATGCTTCGTGAATTACTCTTAGTGAAAAAAATTAGGAGTCCTAAAGTTAGGAGTGACACGCCCATTATTTTTAGGAGTTGCTCCTAAATTCGCCAGTTAGGAGCTACTTTTAGCCTTAAAATTCTTTGTGAAACCGCCCCTGCCTGATCACACTAGTGAAACATATCACAAATGATATCTGGTGTCTGAATAATCTTTGGTTTGACTGTACGCGTTTAGATTTGACAATAAAAGGGGCTCTTCATGTTTAAAGCAGCACTTGAAATGTTTTTAATAGTTTCTGGATGTGAATTTGAGCTTCGGCACATCCAGAAATCAGCGTTCAGTTCCTGAACCGAGCCTTTCACCGGTTTATTCCTGTGAGGAACTGGAGTGACGGGATCATCTTACGGTTAATCTCCGGAGGAAAACCCGGATCAATCCAGGCTAATTTACAGCCGCCTGACATGCTTAAATCCACACACACACACACACACACACACACACACACACACACACACACACACACACACACACACACACAGTGCCAGAAAACCATCCCGTCTCACACATAAATCTGGATTTGGAGCGAGTTCATGACTGACACGCAATACCACTTTTAAGCATTTTTTTGGTTTTATTGTGTCACCCTGATACACACACAGATCAAGTGAGCGTAAGCCTTCCAGAAGTCTGAAATGGAAACATGAATTCTAGTCATCTGATAGTTTGATCCTGAGGATCTGCACATCTGTAATCTCCGGGGAACAATCGCTTCTCCACACGTCCCTGTCGAACGGATGAGATGGGAACGTGGTGATTGGGTTACACACACACACGCACGCACGCACACACACACACACACACACACAGGTGGTAAACTGTGAAGTGAAGCACTAAACATCTCAGAAGTGGCTGTTTTGCGTGTCGGGTCTGGGTCTATAAAGCCGGTGAGGTGTTGTCAGGAAAGCCGGACTCGAGTCGTCTGTGATTTTCTGCTTCAGTGGAAGCTAATGCTTAATTTGGACGGTTTCGGCAGAAAGACGCTCGATTCTGACAGCAGTTCATTAACTTTATCTGAGCATATGTGCTGCATGTGTTGAAAAGCTCTTCAGATGTTAGCAGGAGCTTTCCTGAAGCTCAAACAGTGGAGCGCTGGCGCTTGCAACGCCAAGGTCATGGGTTCGATTCTAAGGGAAAGCAAGAACTGATAAGAATGTAAATGTGTGCCTTGAAATGCAATGTGAGTCACTTTGGATAAACCATAGTAATACTGTGTTTGACCCCCTTTCGCCTTCAGAACTGCCTTAATTCTACGTGGCATTGATTCAACAAGGTGCTGAAAGCATTCTTTAGAAATGTTGGCCCATATTGATAGGATAGCATCTTGCAGTTGATGGAGATTTGTGGGATGCACATCCAGGGCACGAAGCTCCCGTTCCACCACATCCCAAAGATGCTCTATTGGGTTGAGATCTGGTGACTGTGGGGGCCATTTTAGTACAGTGAACTCATTGTCATGTTCAAGAAACCAATTTGAAATGATTCGAGCTTTGTGACATGGTGCATTATCCTGCTGGAAGTAGCCATCAGAGGATGGGTACATGGTGGCCATAAAGGGATGGACATGGTCAGAAACAATGCTCAGGTAGGCCGTGGCATTTAAACGATGGCCAATTGGCACTAAGGGGCCTAAAGTGTGCCAAGAAAACATCCCCCACACCATTACACCACCACCACCAGCCTGCACAGTGGTAACAAGGCATGATGGATCCATGTTCTCATTCTGTTTACACCAATTTCTGACTCTACCATCTGAATGTCTCAACAGAAATCGAGACTCATCAGACCAGGCAACATTTTTCCAGTCTTCAACTGTCCAATTTTGGTGAGCTCTTGCAAATTGTAGCCTCTTTTTCCTATTTGTAGTGGAGATGAGTGGTACCCGGTGGGGTCTTCTGCTGTTGTAGCCCATCCGCCTCAAGGTTGTGCGTGTTGTGGCTTCACAAATGCTTTGCTGCATACCTCGGTTGTAACGAGTGGTTATTTCAGTCAAAGTTGCTCTTCTATCAGCTTGAATCAGTCGGCCCATTCTCCTCTGACCTCTAGCATCAACAAGGCATTTTCGCCCACAGGACTGCCGCATACTGGATGTTTTTCCCTTTTCACACCATTCTTTGTAAACCCTAGAAATGGTTGTGCGTGAAAATCCCAGTAACTGAGCAGATTGTGAAATACTCAGACCGGCCCGTCTGGCACCAACAACCATGCCACGCTCAAAATTGCTTAAATCACCTTTCTTTCCCATTCTGACATTCAGTTTGGAGTTCAGGAGATTGTCTTGACCAGGACCACACCCCTAAATGCATTGAAGCAACTGCCATGTGATTGGTTGATTAGATAATTGCATTAATGAGAAATTGAACAGGTGTTCCTAATAATCCTTTAGGTGAGTGTATATATATATATATATATATATATATGGCCAAAATTATTAGAACACTTGGCATATTTAAGGTTTCAATGGGATAACAATAGTGTTGAAGTTCTCAGGGAATATATAGACATATAGACACTACGCCAGAGAGATGTGATGCTGTAATTGCTGCAAAAGGTGGACATACAGAATATAAAAGTTAAAAGTGGATAAAAACAGGATGACTCACTTCATCTGATATGTGTTGTGCTCCATCTGCATGTTTCATGAACATTATGAAATTAATTAATGTTTTGGAGGCAAACAAATGTCAATATTTTCAGATCTGTCAGGTGTTATAATCATTTTGTCCACCGCTGTATACGGTGCTCAGCGTACAGTAAGAGAACACACACGTTAACGCTGACTAAGAAGAGGAATAAAAAAATTCATCTTTTGGAAATTTATCTTAATGCCTTAATTAAAAAAATGAGGAAAACGCCATGTTCTTTGTGAATGAATAATGTATCGTAAATGTCTGTTCTTCCTTAAAATACAGGGTCATAAGTCAGGACACCTCTGTATTAAATCCCCATAGAGGGGCAGATTTATATCGTTAAAGGCCAGTTATTTCATGGATCAGGACACTATGATCCTGATAAAGTTCCCTCGGCCTTTGGGATTAGATCCCCACATCATCACACACACTTCTCCACACCTAGAGTCGGCACGGGGTATTTCCATACAATCATCTCTCAATGCGAATCACCCCAGCTATTAGGCTAACTGAAATAAACCATGCCGTGTGTGTCTGGTGAAGGACAGTGATGATGAGCGGGTCGGGTCAGAGGTCGGAGGTCGAGGGTCGGACCCACCGTTCGTGAGCTGGTCACAGGCGTTCGCTGTATCTCTGAGACCCGGAGAGGACGGAGACTCCACCAACTCCATTACAGGAGGACTGGTGTTGAGCTGCCCGACCGGAGGAGGCCACGGCAGGTCCTTTATCACCTTAATCTCCACTGCAGAGAACCAGAGGAGAACAGAGGAGAACAGAGGAGAACAGAGGAGAGAAGAGGAGAGAAGAGGAGAGAAGAGGAGAGAAGAGGAGAGAAGAGGAGAGAAGAGAAGAGGAGAGGAGCGTCAGTGAAGCAGGATCAGGTCTGCAGGGAAAACACACACAGACTTGGAAACGGAAACAGGAAAGGAAACAAACAGCAGCAATGAAGTGCAGTCTCTGCTTCTGTCACACACACACACGCACGCACGCACACACGCACGCACGCACACACACACACACACACACACACACAGATGTATGAGGCCTATAAATGATCAAGAGTTTGCTGAGAGACCTGCCGCACACAATCTAATGCATGCCTTCTTGTTTGTTTTAGCAAGTTAAAGCCTTTTAGTAATTAAGTAAACATGAGAATAACTGTTATATTGTTAGTAATATTTCTAGATGAACACTTACTGGGCTGATTATCCATGCATCATTTTTGTTTAGAAATAATAACATGAGTATCAGATATGATCGTCAGGCTTTTGAGGAAGGGTTATTTGTTCATCTCTCAATCATCATTGTTTTGCATTGCATTTTATGTTTGATAAAACTAAGCATTTAAATATCATCTTACTACGATATATTATTGGGAGATATTGAGTAATATATAGAGTAACTGATATTTATATGCATTTTATGTCAGTATCTGCTGTACTGTTATAAAGAGCTCATTTATTTACATTACATTACATTTCATTTCTTTTTGTCCTTATAAATATCATCATCTGCACCAAAATGCATATTTTTGCTCAGTTTTTGCCTCTGGATAAAATCGAGCTGTTTTTTTTCCTTCATATTCTCAGTATTTCAGACTATATAAGCCATAAAATATGAGTAATCAACACAAATGCAAAATTATTATTTTTTGCCTAAAGGTTTAATAAACTGTTCCATTTCTAAAACAACAGATTTAAAGGGTTAACTCATAAAACACTGATAAATGCTCAGAGAGTGAGGTGAACAGATTTGACTCCTAGTAAAGAGAAGTCTTTGTGGGATTCAAATTATTATTTTTCCATATTATACGGCTCCTTAATAGGAACACACACACACACACACACACACACACACAAACACACACTAGCACCTCCATATGCTGCGTTCATTACAGACGTGTCAGATCTTGTCTAGTGTGTTATTCAAAGACAATAAACGGTGTAAAGCAAATGCACTTTTCTCTTTCTCTCTTTATTAATGCATCTTTCCTGGACGTAATCTTGTCCAAGTGCAGGCATCCAGTGACAGCAAATCTATTCCCGGGAACGTCCCACTCGTTTACAGGAGAAGCGGATCCATATCATAACAGAGAGAGCATGAATACAGCTAGATATGTCATACCAAGTTATTAAAGTGCCCCTATTATGCTATTTTAAAGGTTCTTAATATTGTTTTAAAGGTCTCCTACAACAGGTTCACATGCATTCAAGGTCAAAAAACAAAAATGTTCTCATAATATTCAGCTCTTTCCTCTCAGTGTCTGAAACGCTTCCATCGAGGATTCAGTCTCTCTAAGCCCCGCCTCTCTGAGAGCTGCTCTGCTGTGATTGGTCAGAGAGCAAACGCTCATTATCATATCTGAATCTCAGCTCTTGATCACAGTGATACGAACAGTGACGATGGCGTGGGTTTCACCGTATCAATCTCAGAAAACAGCGTCTCCTCGACACGAACAACACGAGCCGAACTCTTCCAGTCTCAGATACACTGCAGTGATTGAGGGCGGAGCTAAGAGACGCTGCTCAGCCAATCAGGACCACAGGCTGGCATTATGCAAATGAGTTACAAACCTACAGCAGGAAGTGAGACTGAATTACTGACGACTCGTTTCAGTTCAGAATCACTTCTTTCTTTCAGGAGACAAAAACTGTTTATGAAATCATTTGCCAGAGTTTATTAGTGCGGTTTCTTTGCCTCTCGCCTCTTCACAGTGACCAGTTCTGTGCATGAATTAACTTCACTGCACCAGTTAATTAAAAACACGACAGTGAGTCGATGCGCGCCGGGAGTGTGTTGTGGAAGAAATGAGACGTCGCTGTCACTTAAGCCCTGAGCTGCGTCTCTTTATTAATAAAACAAGGAACAAATCCCTTCATTTTGCTTTCCATGCATCTTGTCCCTGTCGGTGCGCTGACAGAAACAGACACACAATCCCAAACAAACACCAGACACACACAGATCGGCTCCGATGCGAACGCCCGGCTGAAGCTCAGAGCAAACACACACTTGTGATTCATTTGGCATCGGCTGCTCTCAGCGCCTGACAGGCGAACGACTGAAACTGCCAGCGCATCCAGAGTAAAGCTGCGGTTTGCTGACCGCCCTGTCAGGCTTTACGAGACGATAAACGCACCCAAGCTCTCGCTTATGAACTCGCCCTTGTCTTTGACTCCAGAGGGGAATCATTTAACCAACTTCTAGGAGAGAGAAATACAACACTGAAGAGGACCTATAATGCGAGATGTTGTTTTCAGGCTCTACTAGAACAGGTTTTCCTGCTTGAATGTTGATTATTCTCCTCATATTCTCCATTGTTGCGGCTCCTCTCTTCCCAGTCTGTCAGTAACGCTCTGTTTACTTCCTGTCTCTATGAAGCCCCTCCTTCTGAAAAGCACACTGTGCTCTGATTGGTCGGCTGGAGCAGTGTGTTGTGATTGGTTGTGTTTGGGAAATGTCCCGCCCCTTTCCATAACCGCCAGTTTAACACACTACTAACCGACTCAACCAGGCCCCGCCCCTTTATTCTGCGCATTAACTACTTAAATTAGAGATGCACGATATATCGGCCACCATATCGGTATTGACCGATATATGTTCATTTTTAATGTTATCGTTATCGGCCCAGTAAGAAATATTTGTCGATATATATTAAAGCTGATAACACTTCCTTCAATGGTTTTGATTTGCTCGAAATATGATTGAAATCACTTGAAAAAAGGAAAATACGGTTCAGTGCAGCTCAAATCTGTCATATCGGCTACATAAAGTTATAATGAGAACATCGTTATAATTGTGTGTTTAGGTCAAGGCTTTTAGTGGTGAGACTTTTGCTTTTTAATCAGGCTCTCAAAAATGATTTAAAAAATTTAGATTTACATTTATCGGCCAATATATCGGTTATCACCTTTCAAATACAAAGAATTATCGGTTATCGGTATCGGCCAAAATGTTCATATCGGTGCATCCCTAATACAGAGAGTAACTCCCGCTGGACGGACTTTGAGACCTTGCTCATGCTGAAACAGCAACATTACACAGTAAAGACAGAAGGATAATAGGTGAGGATCTGGAGCGCTCTTCTGAGAACGATTAGCATTGTTCACCAGCGGCGTGATGTGATGTCAGCTGACAGAGCCGCCATTATCCGCTGGGTTCTGCTGAATTGTCCCGATCCAGCGAGTGAACGCGAGGTCAGTCTCTCTGACAGATAATATAATAACCTCCTCTCGGCGGGTGAAGTGAAGGCCTGCCAGAAGCCTGATTAAACAGCTAATTCTCATTCGCTGCCGCAGATTAGTGTGTAATTGTTCTGGGAGAGGGAAGCTTCGCCTCGCGTCCCCGTAGGAGAAGTGAATTCTCACAGGTCGCACTCGAGAGAGAGCATTTGCTGGCGTCTTTTGAGAAGTGCTCGGCCCTGCGGTAATGCCGTATATTGTGAGGATTAGTGGCGAATCCCTCATGCTAAACGACTGTGTTGGTAAACAGAGGAGGAGTGGATGCTTTCACACTTTCAGGGCTCTGGCAATGATTGTGGCTTGTGCTGAATGCCAAAACTCGAAATGAACTGAACCGAGACTATAGAGGTAGTCGAACGCAAGTTTGTATACATTTTTACATGTTCGAACGCACAAAACAAACTTTAGTTTAAAGGTTTAAAGCAATATCCATAACTACTACATGAAGTCAAATCAATTTGTGCATTACAGGTTCCCAAAAGAAAAGAAAGAAAGCCAAAGATGGGAACTGCCTCTAAAAGTGAATTAATGAATAATAAATGCCTTCTTATTGGGCTATCAAGCACTTCATTTTTTAAAAATCTAATTAATTACATGATGTCGATTAATTAATCGGAATTTAATCACATATCAAATTTGGCTGAGACATAACACCCAAAATGTAATTTTAAAATCATTATTGTGTTAAATGAGAAATAGGCATTTCAAAAAGTAGCTTTAGAAATAAATATCTTTAGTTCTTATTTGAACATAGAATTTATTATACATAAACTTTTAGGCTACAACGGAAATTATATTTCTTAGAAACTAAATTGGTATTTCGATATATTTACATACCAGACCAGTTTTGGTTACCAACATTCTTCAAAATATCTTCATAAATGTTCCACAAAAGAAAGAAATAATGGCTTACTGGTTTGAAACGACATGACGGTGAGTAAATGTAAATAAACAGTTTTCATTTTTGAGCAAACTATCCCCAAAATATGACTTTTTTTCTCTGAATAAGAAACTGCCAGTAGGTGGCGGTAAATGTCCAAATGAGTGAGTCATTGAATCATTCATTCATTCGATTAATTCAGGAATGGAGTAAATGGCTCTCGTTATTCATTCATATGATTCGTTCAAACGACTGATTCATTCAGAAATGGAGTAAATGGCTCTCGTTATTCATTCATATGATTCGCTGAAACGACTGATTCATTCTGGAATGGAGTAACTGGCTCTCGTTATTCATTCATATGATTCGTTCAAACGACTGATTCATTCAGGAATTAAGTAAAAGGCTCTCGTTATTCATTCAAATGATTAGTTCAAACGACTGATTCATTCAGGAATGGAGTAAATGGCTCTCGTTATTCATTCATATGATTCGTTCAAACGACTGATTCATTCAGGCATTAAGTAAATGGCTCTCGTTATTCATTCATATGATTCATTCAAACAACTGATTCATTCAGGAATTAAGTAAATGGCTCTCGTTATTCATTCATATGATTCGTTCAAACGACTGATTCATTCAGGAATTAAGTAAATGGCTCTCGTTATTCATTCATATGATTCATTCAAACAACTGATTCATTCAGGAATTAAGTAAATGGGTCTCGTTATTCATTCATCTGATTCGTTTAAACGACTGATTTATTCAGGAATGGATTAAATGGCTCTCGTTATTCATTCATATGATTCGTTCAAACAACTGATTCATTCAGGAATGGAGTAAATGGCTCTCGTTATTCATTCATATGATTCGCTGAAACGACTGATTCATCCAGGAATGGAGTAAATGGCTCTCGTTAATCATTCATATGATTCGCTCAAACGACTGATTCATTCAGGAATTAAGTAAATGGCTCTCGTTATTCATTCATATGATTCGCTCAAATAACTGATTCATTCAGGAATGGAGTAAATGGCTCTCGTTATTCATTCATATGATTCGTTCAAACAACTGATTCATTCAGGAATGGAGTAAATGGCTCTCGTTATTCATTCATATGATTCGCTGAAACGACTGATTCATCCAGGAATGGAGTAAATGGCTCTCGTTAATCATTCATATGATTCGCTCAAACGACTGATTCATTCAGGAATTAAGTAAATGGCTCTCGTTATTCATTCATATGATTCGCTCAAATAACTGATTCATTCAGGAATGGAGTAAATGGGTCTCGTTATTCATTCATCTGATTCGTTTAAACGACTGATTTATTCAGGAATGGATTAAATGGCTCTCGTTATTCATTCATATGATTCGTTCAAACAACTGATTCATTCAGGAATGGAGTAAATGGCTCTCGTTATTCATTCATATGATTCGCTGAAACGACTGATTCATCCAGGAATGGAGTAAATGGCTCTCGTTAATCATTCATATGATTCGCTCAAACGACTGATTCATTCAGGAATTAAGTAAATGGCTCTCGTTATTCATTCATATGATTCGCTCAAATAACTGATTCATTCAGGAATGGAGTAAATGGCTCTCGTTATTCATTCATATGATTCGTTCAAACAACTGATTCATTCAGGAATGGAGTAAATGGCTCTCGTTATTCATTCATATGATTCGCTGAAACGACTGATTCATCCAGGAATGGAGTAAATGGCTCTCGTTAATCATTCATATGATTCGCTCAAACGACTGATTCATTCAGGAATTAAGTAAATGGCTCTCGTTATTCATTCATATGATTCGCTCAAATAACTGATTCATTCAGGAATGGAGTAAATGGGTCTCATTATTCATTCATATGATTCGTTCAAACAACTGATTCATTCAGGAATTAAGTAAATGGCTCTCGTTATTCATTCATATGATTCGCTCAAATAACTGATTCATTCAGGAATGGAGTAAATGGCTCTCGTTAATCATTCATATGATTCGCTCAAACGACTGATTCATTCAGGAATTAAGTAAATGGGTCTCATTATTCATTCATATGATTCGTTCAAACAACTGATTCATTCAGGAATGGAGTAAATGGCTCTCGTTATTCATTCATATGATTCGTTCAAACAACTGATTCATTCAGGAATGGAGTAAATGGCTCTCGTTAATCATTCATATGATTCGCTCAAACGACTGATTCATTCAGGAATTAAGTAAATGGCTCTCGTTATTCATTCATATGATTCGCTCAAACAACTGATTCATTCAGGAATGGAGTAAATGGCTCTCTTTATGAATGGGCCATTGAATCATTGGTTCACGATAGATTCGCTCAAAATGCAGATTCGTTCAGAAACGAAACATCGCTGTGTGTTGCTCACGCACAACAGTTCTGCTCTGGCTTTACAGGTAATATTTTCTGTGGCAAAATTGAGCAAAATCAGACAATATTATGTCTAAAATAACACAATATTAACTTCTTATTTGTAATTATTATGTTGTTTATATGTCTATGTGGTGCTTTTAATATGCTTTAAGACAAACCATGTGTAAGTTCATAAGTCGACACAATCGCTTGTGTTTCTGATCGTGAAGTGGATCTCTGAGCTGAGTGAGTGAGTGGAGGCGGGGCATTCATATTCATTTGCATACTAAATGAGGCAAGGGTGTCGAGTTACATTCAAGCTATTTTAAGGCATGAAGAATTTTGGTGATCAAAGATGAGTTTTAAGGGATAAAATGATTGACTACAAATGGGATTTAATTAAATGCACGCGTTAAATCGACAGCCCTAATAAAAACCCTTTCATTTATATTGATTATTTTATTTATTTATTTTAGAGACTATAAGAAATCTGAGTTTTAAACCCATCCGGAATGTGAAGCAGGAACAGTGGATCATGAGGACTCGAGAACATCAATCCCGTTTGCCGTTAGTCTCAAAAAGAAATGATTTTTATGATCGCAAAGGTGCAACAACACCAATTACATCAGCGATTACACACTGCTCCTCTGATAGACACACTTCCACACACTCGCTCACTTTAGCACATTACCACGACTGAGTTTCTCAAGCAACCCGCTGTCACCAAATAATAGCCAATTTAATAAAAGTGCTGCAATATTACAAGCACCAGCCTCAGATTAATATTCATGCACTACACACACACACACACACACTCTAAACACACACACTGACACACACACACACTCTAAACGCACACACTGACACACACACACACACTGACACACACCAGCAGCCATGGACCGGAGCACATAGTAAACACTGACAACTGTGACAAGTGTTGCAATATTACAAGCATCAGCCTCAGATTAATATTCACACACACACACACACACACACACACTGACACACACACACACTGACACACACACACACACACACACACACACACACACTGACACACACACACACTGACACACACACACACACACACACACAGTCAGTGACAGCTTTGAACTTTGGCTGAGCTCACAGTCTGCCACGGCTCTGAGTTGATGTGTGTGTGTGTGTAAAACACAGTGTGTGTGTATTCCCTGTCCTTTCCTTGAACCGCCACTAAAATTGGGGGAACAGTGTGCAAAAAACGGCCTCAATTTCCCACAATCCCCCTGGGCAGAACTGGGGGTTTATCTCCTGTTCCAGCGAGACGCGGCCGGGTCGGTTCTCCCAGTAAAGCGGCACAACGGATTGATTTCTCTTCACACGTTCATCATCGAGACCTAATTAAGGCATCACCACAGAAAGGGCCATTTAGACTCAAGCAGCTTCAGGCAGGACGAACAGATTCCACGATAAGACAAATCCAATATGAAATATTAAACTCTCAGGGCCCGATGTACTGGAGCGTTTAGACGACACTCGTTAGCGTTAATAAGATCTGACAGAGTCTAAACCTCTCAGAAACATCATCGAGCCTCAGAACAGATGATACACTGACTCCAGTACATCCGTCTTTAAGACTCACTTCAAGCTTCTTAAAGAGTCTCTCGACCGGCTTCTGGCCAACTGTGTGCATGTAAAGCTTGGGGTGTGTGGTAATCACAGTGTGTATCGCTGTGGAAATGCGGTAAAGTGTGTTGCCTACGCCTCGGGCGCAATTAGAAAAGTCAAGCACCTTTTTTGAAACGCTCACCGCAGTTTCTGTGGCATTTCAGCGCCGCCATCTGTGATGAACACGATGATGAATGTTCGTGTGTGACTTCTTCTCCCTCCTGGAACGCCTGATAGGAGAGATACAGAGTCACTCCAAGCTTCCTAAAGTCGACATAAAAGGGAAGTTGCTCTCATCTTCTCTTCCCTGTTGTGCCGTTTATCCGGTTTCCCAGTGTTCCTGCTGGATACAGTCATGCGGATCTCAGATGATCTCGGTGTCTGTTCATTGGTCTCAACATTGCATGTTTAGGTGTTTTGAGTTTGTTTTGGTTCATTTAACTGAAGCTTTTAAGCACTTAACATGAAAAAACAAAACAACTTGAATGTATAATGAAACCTTGCAGCTTAATGACAGGAAACTTTGGATAAAGAAATGCTGGACTTTGACTGAAAATGTCAATAATTGGGACTCAAAGGGAAGTTGCTCTCATCTTCTCTCCTCTATCGTGTCGTTTATCGAGTGAAGCGCTTCTGGAACAAGAACACATGTGGGCGGGGCTTAACTGTGTCTGTGAGGAACTGATTGGATGGTTGTGGTTTGCTATTGGCTGATCTCATGT